>PVJL010001164.1:0-291092 GCA_004026885.1 Lyroderma lyra | reverse complement strand
CCCGCCCCCAGGCCGCAGTCTCCTCCAGTAGGAGGGCGATTTTTCAGGAGGGCGGAGGCAGTGGCAGGCAATTGTCGGACTGACAAGAGAATCTAGCCAATGGGAGAAGCGAACCGGAGCTGCCTCTCTCGCGTGCCAATCGCAAGCAGAAGCTGTTGAAGTGGGTGGGGTCCGAGTAGGCGGGGTCCGGTAGCTGAACGGCGAGGGGCGGAGTCGTGGGCGCAGCGGCGGTGGCGGCAGCGGCGCCCCTCTGGGTGACTTGGCCGTGAGAAAGTGAAAGGAGCCCGCAGGCGGCGGCGACAGCTGCGCTGGGAGGGGCCTGTTTCCAAGCTCCGAGGCCTCGCGCGCCTTGGGGGTGCGGAGCCAGCTTTTCCGTGTGCACCGTGACAACCATAAATATACTTTTAAACGTGGTGGGGCTTGGCCGCTCTAAGTTATGCAGGTAACCTCGGGAGGCAGGGCACCCGGGGACACAGATGACTCGAGTCTGGCATTAGGTGGCTCCCTTGTCTCCCTCTATTACCGAACAGCAAGTGAGGGTCCCATTGCCTGTGCCCGTACTGCAAATGTCAGAGACGGGTTTGGTGGTAAAAAAGGAAAGGAGTCTTTATTTTAAAGCTACACAAGTGGTAAAGCGCCGAAAGGAAAATAACTCACACCCAGACCTGTCCTAGGCTGCACCCTGAGCCCCCGCTCCCTTTTAATAGTACCGTCCTTCGGAGAACACAGGCGGCTGCAGAGTGATCCTCCAGGCGGCTCCCCGAGGTGGTGGAAGGGAGCGGCCGCAAGCCTCTGCCCTCCTTCTGTTTTGTAGCACGGCCAGGAAGGGCGCAGGAGGCGCCTTCGTCCCAGGTCAATTAGCGTCCATTACGCCGCCGCCGCCGCTGGCCTGCTGCGCTTCCGTCCAGGTGGGAGAGGGATTCGTCAGGTGCCTCTCTGCGCGCCCGTTTGCAGCTGCCCTGTAAACTTTTATTCCATTCCTTTCTTTGCTATTAAACCGTGTTCATGACGGCCACGAAGAAATTTAGATACTTAGACGCTCAAGAAATTGGAAATCTTGTTAAGGAGGCAGGAATTACAAGTAAAAAGTTGAATAACAAGTGAAAAAAAAACTGGTTCAAGGATATAAAATAGACAACTGTGGAGTGAGGAAGTCAGTACACTAGTAATTGTCAAACGAAATGGAAGTGTATTCTCTGCTAACTGAACCAGGACTGACAAGCCCGGTGCTGACCAACGTGCCAGGACACCTTTCAGCTGGGCAAAATGTACCTTCACTTTGTTCCAGGTCAAATGGGTAAACTAAGTTGAAAGTATTGTGTGGGCAAATTACTAATGAAGGGAAAACAGGAGGACACGAAATTCTGGAACAGAAATCCTATTGGAATATCCAGTTGGAAACAGTAATGATGTTCTGGCCTAGTTATCAGAGGCCATCCATATGATAACTAGAATTTTTTTATTCCATGAAATACATTGTTTCTGTGCCTTTGGTGAATTCTAGATCTTCTCGTCTGTTGGTAGGAGGCCCCGTTGCAGTCTAACCTGTTTCAAGTTAGGGAAATTTATAAATGTTCTTGATGGATGATATACACTATTCAAAAAAGATGTGAAAAGGGGTACGTGCTTTATCATGAGTCCAGGAAAAGAGGAGGGAAAAATGTTAGCATTCTCAACACTGTTTCTCACCTAAAAGTTAAAAATAAGGAACAAATCTCTGGATGAATAGACAAAGTGAATTGATAGTGTGAGGACGTTAAGTAATAAATTCATGAGAGAAGTAGAACATTCAGGTTGCCTCCAAAACGCTTAGAAATTCAGCAAATTATCCACAGCAAAAATTTTGCTTAGTATCCACAGCAAAATCACAGCTCTAGCAAAAGGTTTTAGAGGACACACCTACAAGTAGAATATCAGCCCCAGGGAAGTGGTGGAGAGACATTCAAAGTTGTGAGTATTGTCTTTCAGATTCAGCAGTCTTCACCAGAGTCCATGTTTGAGGGCTGAGTGGTGTAGCCAGGAAATACAGATTCAGGGGGTATTTAAGGAAGCAAGTATGTCGTTTCTTAATTATGTAAAAGATTTTGTAAATTTATGAAAATGCATGGGATATTTATACATTGTGAGAATCAGTAAAAACGTTTCTGGAGTATTTATCATGTTCAAGGAAGGTACTCTGATGGGGAAAAGTATGAGACAGGTTCTCTCCTTTCTGGGGTTAAAATTTAGTTGGGAAAAAATATATAAATCTGAAACAACAGAGAAGCTAAATAACAATATAACAGCATGAGACTGTCAGCTAAATATACTATTCAGTTACTACAACCATCTTATCCCTAGTCTCTGGTGTGGTTGTATTTTCTTTGCCCATTTTTTAGGTTTAAAGGAATTTTTTTTACTCTTTGACTTTATTTTAAAGTGCCTTACTGTAAAAAACAAAACAAAACAAATGATGCTAATCATCATCTTTGGAAAGTCAGCATACATATTGTAAATAAAAGACTGATATCGGAGATGTCATAATACAGAATTTATTTTTTTTGAGCACCCATTGGAACCATGGAAGGTAGTAAGTCAGACTCTAACTTACCTCTTCAAATAGGAACCCCAAAGCAGGGTCTTCTTACCTCTGGACAACTGGTTTAGCAAATCACCATGGTACAAAGCTACTTGACGGAGTTGGAGAACCAATAATCTACTTTCTTTTTTTCTCTCCCACAATGAAAGAAAAAAAATGGAAAAAGTACAGTTCGCCGTGGGCCACATGTGGCCCACAACAGCTTTGAATGCGGCCCAACACAAATTCATAAACTTTCTTAAAACATTATGAAAATTATTTATAGACCATTTTTTTAGCACATCACTATTGTTAGTGTTAGTATAGTTTACGTGTTACCCAAGACAATTCTTCTTCTTCCAGTGTGGCCCAGGGAAGCCAAAAGGTTGGACACCCCTGCTATAAATGAAACAAGTCATTGTAACCTTTCATGGTTAGATTTTTTGCCAGAGAATAAGTTTTATGTTTTAATAACACGTGCATTTCACCCAATAACAATTTAGCACTATAAAATGTTGACACACCAAATAAAATTTAATTTGATGAGCAAGTCCATAAAATGGATGTCTAACTTTTAAATGTGAAGCACAGGTCAAATCTCTTGAAAAACTTCAGTGTTTTTATTACACTTTGTGCAATAGGGCATGTTGAAAAAGTTATCTAGGAAATTAATTTTTGAATATTGACTTTTATAAACTTCATGTGTAATTGGAATTGTTTTCTTAAAAAATCGGGGAGGCATCATTAATAATAAAAGACTAGATATTTCAAAGTGTAATATTTTAAATATAATAACTATAAAATGTAATAAAACATGAGTAGAAAATGAACCTAGTTGTAACCTAGAGACAAGAGAGAAAATAACAGTGAAATGAAAAATTTGTTGAGGCTTTTTAAAAGCCCACACACTTTCAATGTCATGGCACACATGAACTTCCATTCATTTATTTGGTGTCTGTCTCTCTCTCTCTCTCTCTCTCTCTCTCTCTCTCTCTCGTTCTTGTCAGGCTTTTAGAAGCGAACAGGTTGAAATGGCTCAAAGGGAAGAAGAGACCCAGAAATACAGCTGAGGCAATAGTAAAAAAAGTAAATGAACAAACGAACACACACTACGAGGCTGAAATGTACAGGGAGCATATTTCCTAAAGCACATTTAAATATATGTATAAAACAATCCAGGGAATGATTTGGTATTTAAAATGCTTTGCAGAAATTGTGTGTGTGTGTGCACATGTGTTCATATTCCAGGGAATGATATTATCAAATCATTCCCTGGATTATAAATTCTGTAAGCCACAAACAGGAGATCATTGATCCTGATTCTCAGCCCTGAAGACAGAAATAATGTTATCATAAACTCTGGAGGAAAGGTCCTTAGCAGGTTTTCAGTGGGGATAACCCTCTATTGAAAGCAGAACGAGCCTACACCAGTAATTCAAACCTGTTGGAGGGTTAAGGGCAGAGAGAAGCAAGATAGTCTTCCCAGAACTGTTTCTCCTTTGTAGCCAGTTTCAGTTGCTTACTGTAAATCAGAGCTTTTACATGACTGTCATAAATCCAGAGTCCGCCTAATGGCTGACGGAGGCTGGTCATTCAGGCTTGGCTACAAGATTGGCCACTTCAGAGAATTTGGAAAGGAAGCAAAAGCCGCCAACCCACACCTCTTTCTCTCTCTCAGTCTCTCGTCTTTTCTGTTTCTCTCCTCAACTCCTCCCCACACCCACCCGCCTTAAGGTGCATTATGCCTTACGGCATATGAAAGGAGAAAAACAGAAAACAATGCTTTTTACAGTTAACTCTGTGTGATAATACATTCATTATTCACTTTGTGTGTGATCCCAGGTGACTTTCAAAACCCAGGTTAGCTGCCTTCCTTGCTAGACAGAGTGCCTTCCTGTCATCCAGTGATGTGAGTTAAATCAGTTAAAGGTTCTTTAAACACTATCTTATATACATGTATATAGACAAGTCCACTGCCCTTGAAAATCACACTGTACTTCCAAAATCCCGCTGTCAGAACTGATCTGTTGTTTTGAAAGTTGCATTAATTTGGATAATTAAAAGACACATTCATTTCATCTGTGAGATGTTTAGATTAATTCTTTAAAATCATCTGAAGCAACATGACATTCCTAGATGAGTAGATGCTGTTAAAGGAAGATTTCATATGAAACTTATGCTCTACATGCCTCATTTTTTAAAAATAATGTAAATCTTTAAGAGTGTTCATTGCTCTAACTTTGTGTAAAATATATAATAAATAGAGGTGGATTGTTTTGTTCAAAGTGAATACAACTACTATAGATTTAAATGCTACATTTCTTAATTATATTGTTTGCTTAAATTGGGGCTCGTAGAAATTGGGGTGCAAATAGGTAGAAAAGGTGAAGTACAGATAAGTTACCAGTAAGTATTAACCCTGTGTACCTGCTGTGTGTCAAGTGCTAAGCTTCTGACCAAAATATAGAAACATCTATCTGTCTGCATTCCTATACAAGGAGAAGTTTTTTCTTCCTTTTATGCTTATTCCACCCTGCATTTAGCACCTTCTTAGACTTTAAACCAGCAGAAAAGAAAATAGAATACATTCAAAATTTGTTTACCGAGAACTCACAAATACATTAGAGAAATAAGGAATGCATTCTCACGGTTCTTGTAAAATTTCCACCCTGTGCTAGGTGCCAGCAACACAGAAAATAATATAATTCCCCTTATGTTTAGGACTTCATCTTTGTGAATGCCATTGTGCACCCACTGGACAAAGATAACATTTCATTTTTCTTTCAGTGGCTCAAAACGCCTCCCAACCCTGACTATTGAAATAATATAAAATGGTTTTAATAAAAATCTTTTCTTATAGAGAAACTCTGTAAGTTTAACGCAACAGTCTTGATACATACCAGATTCAAACTATTCCTGGTAATAAGAGCAGACAGAAGGTTAAATCGCACTCCAGAAATTGATTTCGCCCTGGGGGAGAACGTACAACTCAGGAAGTTACTTCCCTTACAAAGAAACTAGCATGTACGCTCAAGACTCAAATGAGTCTTTTTAAAGTAGCCATTTTACAATGCAAATGTGTATCTAAATTAAACTCGGTAAAAATAAGCATTTTAATTTGAAGCTGCAGTAATGACTTTATGGGAGACAATAGGGAAAGTGACTCTTGATAGGAACTTGGATTTCAGATTCCTTCTAGGTGCCCTGATGCTTTCCGTGTTCCTTCCTGTACTGGCAGTGGCTTGACTGAGAACCCATTGCTAGGAAGTTGTTTTACAAAACTGAGGCTGTTGGGCAAGGTGGCTGCTAAAAAAAAAAGTTGAGTCAAAACACAAAGACAAAAAGCTGATGACTAGTCCACACTGCCAAGCCATGCCTCAGCGCTTGGAATATGGGACAGATGCAAGAACAGAGACAGAATGGCAACGAGAGGCTCCATAACAAAGACACGTGCACAATGCAGCATTTTAGACAGGAGTACCAGACAGACGACAGCAGTGTAAGGGACAGTAGCTTTACAGGGGAGAGGTGGGGCTATAAAGAACAGGGAGAAGATGGTGACAACACAGAAGAGTAATTGGAGAGACGTGGAGAGAAGGGAAGTGACTCTGATGGGCAGCGATGTGTGATCAAGGCCTTGGTGATGGCGGAGGTAGCGGCAGCAGCAAGATAAATGCAACAGAGATGTCCATCTTCCTTCCCGGGCTCTGCTGACCCCGCTCTGTTGTCAAACCATGTCCTGTTCATTGTCTTTCTATGCTGCTTTATGAAATAACTAACCCCAAAGTAGAGCATTTGATATACTTGGTATTTAAATCTTTCTAGACATTCATCAGGGCACAGGAATACCCACACCTAGGTCATCAGATTGGTTGGCTTTTCTGATCAGACCTGCTTGATATAAACTAGATATTCTTGACATAAACTCAGAGCTTCATAGCACATTCATTACATAGTTTTAGGCTGACCTTTTTTTGTAGGGATGTATTGACATTTCATTGAAGAATATGAACTCTTTATTCATCTAACTAATCACGTGTCAGAAATTCATCCAACAGTCACTAAACATTCAACATGCATAGGGCCCGGTACTAGGCACACTGGTCTCCATATAGAACATCTGGGCTGGATCATAACCAGACTGATGAGTTAGCATTGGGAAGAGAGAAGATTGAACTACTTCAGCAAAATAAGCCAGGAGAATTCCTATGATCTAAGTTACTGACTCCGGTTTTGTTTATCATCTTCCTTGTCAGGATGTGAGCTCTCCCAGGACAGGGACTTTCTCCTATGACATTAACGACTTTACCCTATAATGGTGATTGGTACATAACAAGCATTCAAGAAAGATTTATACGCAGGTAGGCAGGGAGGGGGGGAGGGAGAACCGGTAGGAAGCGAAAAATGGAAAGAAATACCTTCAACATGTACATTTTTCTAGAGGCTGGAGGGTATAGCAGCACTTTACATGTTCAACTTGTCCTTTCAAAGTCAGGGAAGTGCAGCTGATTCTGTAGACTACCAGGAAAGTGTCCATCTATTTTCTTGGGGGTACGCTGATCCACCTTAGGAATAACCCTGCCGGATGCGGTAGAGACGGACTGCTGTAGAAGCATAGCAGTTCTCTAGTCCAAGCTTGTCCAGCCTGAAGCCCGCAGGCCGCATGTGGTCCAGGACGGCTTTGAATGTGGCCCAATGCAACTTCGTAAACTTTCCTAAAACATGATGAAGTATTTTTGCTCTTTTTTTTTTTTTTTTCCCAGCTCATCAGCTATCATTCATGTTAGTGTATTTTGTGTGTGGCCCAAAAGAATTCTTCCTTTTCCAATGTGGCCCAAGGAAGCCAAAAGATTGGACAGCCCTGCATATATGAAGAATATGTCATCTCCGAGGCATTTGAGAAACGAGTTCTTCCTCAAAATACCCCTTGTAAGCATAAGACGTGTGGTTATTTTCCTTACTAGGAAGAGAATGTTGATACGGAATAGTTAAGTGGCTTATTCAAGGCTCCAAATTAAGATGGGCAAACTGCAGAACTGGTTAGTCATCACCATTGTTCTGGCCACTCTGAAACTTAAAATAACCCTCCATTGTTTTTAAACAAATTAGAATCACCTATACTTTGAAAAAGTACGATCTATCAGGTCTTTATCTTTAAGGAAAAAGTCCATGACTTCAATTGAACCATGCAGACAAGCTAAAAATATAATGAAAGGAATTATTCCTGACTTTTTAAGTGTAGCTTCAACTGAAGACCTACGCTATTGGTGGATGCAAATCAAGGTGTCTCCACACGAGATGTTTTCTCTTTCTGGAGATCCTATTAAAAGAGTAGGGTCCTTATAGCAGTAAATCTGGTGCCGAGGAATCCGTAAAACTCTCTCTATATATGTCTGCATCCTGTGACTATGAGAGATAAAAGATTATATTTTCATTTGCATGGTTTGCTGGGTTTTATTTGGCAGATACAATAACACGGGCTACGCAGAACCCATAAAACAAAGTGAGAACAGCAGCTCATTTTGTGGCAGAATGTAATGGTTATGGCTAAAGGGCTTACATAATTCATCTCAAACCCTTATGCCTATATGTATTGTTGTTTAAATGAAAATCAAGCTCACACAGCCATAAGGAGGATTCAGGTCAGAAATTTCATGGAGATCTTTCTTCTTACATGGCTTCTGAGGTTATCAGTCCACAACACTGAAGAACAGCTACAGAAATATCCAAGAGTGAACATACCTTACCTCTAAACACATTAGTAAGTCATCTCTCCAAGCCCGCTTCTTTAAACAACTCTGAAACTCCCACAGAATGAGAGTGAGTGAAGAGAGAGACCCTGTTCATTATTCTGACTGGAAATCCTATTAGACTCAGAGAAGACTCGAGCAATCGTGAGCCATTGTTAAGAGATAATGTTTAGCATTCAGATGATGTTTTAGTCTAGGATTATACTTTGAGGGGGCTGGGAAGGGCAACACAAAACAAGTGTTGAGGTAATGTGATACTGCCCAAACCACTCATGCAAGTAAAGTGTCTTTTAGTATTATTTAAAAGATTTCTGTTATATCATATTTTGAAAGGAATGTTTTTTAATTCATTATTTGTAATCACTTTATTCTTGTTCTGTTGCAAGAGAGAAAACTTTGGCTTTCAGTTGTGAATGCTTAAGACTGTGGATTTTGCTGTTTGGGGGGAGGTTTTGTTTTTTTTTTTTTTTTAATAACCCGACCTGACATACAGTTTGTTAAAAAGAAATCCATACTACATTATCAAATATACATTTGGATAAGGTTTAAAAATATCAATGATGATCACACCAATTTATTGACAGTGAAACTCTATGACTGAAAATAAGTATGTGAAATAAAGTTATATTTTTATTTTCTGCAAATCTCAAGGAGGTAAGATATATGATATTGATATATAAACATAAAATTTTATAATGCTAATTAAAATTGCATGCCATTCAATGAGATAGAAATGTTTACTATTTATATTTATTATGTTTGCAACTAAAGTACTCTTGATAATACAATAATAAATTATCTCTTGGTCATTTTTCAAATGGCCAGCACACCCTCTCCATACACGTTAACTAGGTATGAAAGTAAATAAAAACATATGGCCTAAATTTTACCCACCATGAGCAACTTGCTATTTTTCAAACTGGGTTATCCCTCTTGATTTTAGAAATTCTTCATTATTTTTAGGTAAGTCAATATAGACATTGAAGGGATTAGTTCTAACTTTCCAAATTTGAAATTTTTATACCATTTAGGTTGCTATTTTCTACACACATGAACCAATTTGGAGGGGATAGACAAATACAAAAAAAAGTTATTTTAAACCCTTGCTAACTGTAATTAAATAATTTATTTCTTAAGTAATGAAAGAATTGACAAACTTCATCTTACTTTGGTAGTACGCCCAAGCAGTGTGTGTGTGTGTGTGTGTGTGTGTGTGTGTGTGTGTTTGAAGGCACAGCTTTGATTTCATATTCCCCAAGTTTAATAGGACTCAACAAGCAAAAACACATCAAGGAACATCTCCAAAAATTCAACATTATACATTTTCAATTTGAAACAAAAATGGGATTGTCACGAATGCCTTACAGCCTTGTGTATTTATTCTTGTCAGGAAGACACTTCCTTGTTAATCCATACACATCTTTCAATCCGCTGATATTGATGGCTTCCCAGTGGCTGCAGGGAAAATCTGAGAAGTAAAAAGGGGAAAGAAATGGTAAGCTAACACTGATTAAGGGCATTTAAGAAGGAAGAGACAAAAGGATCACAAGGTGGGGAAAAGACGAAAGGAGGGTGGAGAGAGCCCAATAGAAGTAGACAACATTTTAGGAACAAAATTGTTATACAAGTTTTCAGCTAATTCATTTTCCCCCTATATATAATTTTCAAATTAGAAATGATATGCTATAGTATTTTAATTTCAAAGAAAATCTCCCTTCATTAAACTGAAAAATGGAGCACCAAATACCTTGTAAACAGGAATGTTCAAATTCTAAATTCTAATAGCTAAAGGAGCTATGCTACTAATCTGGACTGCTACTCCCAAAGAGACACGTGGACTTCTGAAACAAGAAAGAAGCAGCAAGTAAACAAAACAAATATATACTTTTTCTTTCAGAAACATTCTAGTATAAAGAAGCATCACTTTCTGAATTGCCTGTTATCAAGGCAAGAAGATGTTAGCTTAGTTGTAGTGAATATTCGGATGCTATTATCCTAAATGAGTGAATGGAGTGATTTACGGTTTTCCCCCACCTCCATGCTGTGTCCCTTCAAACCTCACCTCCACCACAAATATTTTTCTGTAAATTTATTTTTTTTTTTAGTTTTGGGTTCCTAAAGCATATTATTATTTTTAGTTTTGCAATCTCTAATAGTCCTTATTTTCACTCAAAATTACAATACAGGGGACTATGGCCAATGCTATGCAGATGGCCAAATAGATAATAAAGACTCAGTTCATGAATAATATCCACTCAGAAAGAGGACAAAAGCAACAGGAAAAAAGAACCCAAATTGGACAAAATGTGCGTGCTATATTTAAAAAAACACACACGCGATCATTGTCAGAGACCATTAAGGGTGCCCTGTAGTTTTAATGATATGCCAGTAGCACCAATTTGATGTGACTGTTTGCCCTTATAGTCAATAAAAAAACGTCATAACTGCCATCAAATTTAAATTTAATTTATTTTCTACACGGCCCTTTCTGTTTTCCTTGTTTTTTTTTCTTTTATAACATTAACACTTTTTTTTTGTTAAAAAAACGTGTGAAAGATTAATTTGTAGAATGAGGGGAGCTGTGGGTGCATAGCACAGGACAGATGGCGTGGGTGGGACATGACAGTTTTCGTCTGTGGTATCATTTTGTTGTTGCTATTGCAAGTGAGCAAAATAAAGCTACTACTACCGCAATCATTTCTGTGGGAGCCCCTCACATAAGGTGTGTCGCTTTTCCTCATGCCGGGCCCTGCTGTTTAGGACACACGACCTGGCCACCCTCAACCCTGGCATCAGCCCGCTCACGAGCGTTGTTAATCAGCCTGAGAGCCCTTGAATTTTAAAATTGTATTTATATAGAATTCCACCTGATTTTTGCATACAACAGGATGAGATCTGCTTTCCTGGTCAGCTGACTATTTTGAAATGAATTAATGGTCTGTCCTCCCTGAAATACCATATTGTAAACCCTAATGCATGAAACTATAGATGCAAAAGAGGATCATTTTTTTTTTAAGGAACAGGATTTGTTTTTTGAACCTGTCAAAATTCTATTCACATTCAAGGGGAGGGGGACACAGGACAGGTTTATATATAAAGGTTTGGGTTTTGCCTGGAACAGCCCTAATTTACATGCGAAGTATCATAGTGGTTCACTATTGTAAAGGTTCCTGTTGAAATAAAGCAATTACCACAGAAAATCACTGTCATATGGCACACACAGACATTCTGAGAAAAAGTAAAACTTTGAGGAGGAAAAGGGGAATTCAGGACAGCACGTGGGAGGGAGGATGCGAATTCTTTTTCTGCACTAAGAGAGCCATTAACAACCTCTTCATCAGTTCTCTTCTTCCTTGTTCTCAACCAACTCGCAGTGCCCAGGATATGCGACCATGATTGCAAATTAATGACAGGGGAGGGCATTGAAATAAGTGGGTGCCTTTGAAAATGGTTGGTTGGTGGTTAATTCATGGCAAGATGAGATGTTGCTCCAAGAAAATCTGCCCAGAACCTTTGCCTCAAACTAGTGCTTCCGTCATAGAAAGGCAAGACGGGCCACAAAAGGATGTTAGGGGCCACAGAATTGAGTGTCATTCTTCCAGTCATGAGACTGCCACTGTGTTCTGATGGCTAAGGTACTTGTTATTCAAGTCATTTGATATTATTGTATTTTCCTAATTAGATTGGAGGCTTTCCCCCCAGAGGGATCACGCCCCATTAGGCAGTGCTCCACAAATGTGTTTGGTTGACATACCAGCGCTATGGGATCGTGGAGTTGGTGAGGGGCCACGTGGAGGCAGTGGGACACAGTATACTAGCACAAGCAAGGGCTTGGGAGGTGGCCCGTTTGCCCTTCGCTGTGCATGTGTAACTGTGACCGAGTTACTTTAACATGTCCAAGCCTCAGTTTCTCGCTCCGGAAACACATCGAAGACAATAATAGCATGTATCTTTTCTAAAGGGTTAGTGCAGAAATAAAAAGATAGTCCTTTGTAGAGCATTTAGACAGTGCCGGGCAGGTAGTTAATTAGCTCTAGTTTGTAGGAGTCTTTTAGACAACTTTTAGACACTCCCAATGCCCAATGTCCAAGGGCACTGAAAGGCCCCAGTCTTTGATATGAAACCATTTGTCTTCTGTTTCCTTAGGGGTAGTGTGGGCTACAGTGCTGGGATGTAGATGGGTGGGTGGAGAGTGGGAGTAAGACAGGTACACTTTTAAAACCAAATATTCAGGATTGCCTGGGGAGGGGGGGAGTGTATTACTGACGTCATAGGAAGTAGGTTGTGTTGGGGAGGAACCAACATTCCCCTACTCTCAAGGTGCTTCTGACTGGTCTAATCAAATAGACATGAGACAGGTTAGCAAGAGAGAATAACCTAATTGAATCCGCACATATCTATGGGAACCCCATATGCATGAGAGTCAGGGAATCCCACATACCCGAGAGGTTCAGATATAGAAAGGGGGATTGAGGTAGATAAGACATCCTGAGGTACGGAGGCAGCAGTGCACCTTGGGGGCCTCAGAGGGTCATTACAGGAAGATAGGAGCAGATGTTTAGTAAATACAAGTTTGTCCTGCCCTATAGATAGGGCATTCTGTCTAAGGGAGGGACAGACATTTCTCTTGAGCTTGAAGCTAAAATTGCCTTTAGTTCAAGCTAATCTGCCTACCACTAAGGCACATCTTGGGGTGGCTCATTCTGAATCCCCACAGTTGAAATCTGGTGTATGAATTACATGTCTGTCAGGTAGAGCACACAGAAAGGAAATAAGGGTGTCTACCCAATACCAACTTAAAGAGTTACCTATTTTATGTTTATTTGCTCCACCAAAATTTCTTCATGGTTCAATATAGTGATAGGCATTAGAGAAATGGAGTACAGCAAGGTCTTGCCATTCATTCATTCAAGCACGTGCACTGGCATAAACAGACTCAGAATAGAGAAGATCTCCTCATAAGTCAATACCACAACCAGAGCACTAGCCCTGCTTAAATTGAAACAATTGCAGAGTCTCTTATTTATACTCATATGTGCATATAATTACTTATTTCTAGGCATCCTAATACACAAAATATAAAGTCTCCCTATTCTTCCTTTGTTTTCTGATGCAATTATGTTTATGCCTGAAACACTGGAGAATAGTTAACTCACTGACTCCAGAGGAATTCTGATGGGATGAGACTGTGGTGGACATGGTAAACTGTCTGCATTATGTATTTTTGAATAGAAACAAAAATTTGGACATAGGTACACAGATGTATGTCTAAAATTGCCTTTTGTATAAATCAATTTTTCTTTCACAGTAGGAAGTTTGTATTTATCAAGTGCAGTAAAGGCTTCTGGAGCTCGACCCCTGTAGTTATTCTCCCTTTCTTTAGTAATAAAACTCTCCATTTTTACTAAGTGCGTGGCTGCCCCAAATAAAAACTACACTTCCCAGCTTTCTTTGCAGCCAGATATATAGGATAAGTTTGGGACAATGAAATACAAGTGAAGTGTTTCATGGCAGTTTATAGTAAGTCCCCTTAAAAATAGTTAATGTGCCTTTTGACCCTTTCTTCTTTGTCCTGTTCTACTCTCTGGAATATGGAGGTGATGGCTGGAGCTTGGGCTGACATAGTGGACTGGGAGAATAAGAGCTCCATGACAGGGAGGCCGGAGGGGTGAGCTAGAGGAAGGTTCCGAATTTAATGACCCCCTAAAGCAAACATACCAGCCCAGAACTGCCCATTTCTCGACTGTGTTTCTGGAAGATTGAAACATTTCTGATCATGGAAGATCAGTTCACTCCCAAGCTCTGGCCACCGACTGGAGTTGTTGTTGTTTAAATGTATTATATAGATTGAGATACGCAACACCTTTAAATTATTCTACATAGGGTTGTAGCAATGCATTATAGATTGGTTATAGATGGAAAGGGATCAAATCCAATTCTTTCATTTCATTTTATTTTTAAAAATAGTATGTGAATGGGATGTAAAGTACAGCATAGGGAATATAGTTAACAACATTGTAATAACTATATGGTGTTGGAGGGGTGCTAGACTCACTGTGGTGATCGCTTCCCAAGTTATGTGATGGCTAATCACTATGGTGTACACCTGAAACTCGTATAATACGGTCTGTCAACTGCTATTGAAAATGAAAAAACACTATGGGAAAACTTCCCCTCTAATAGACTTAGTTCAATATGCTTTATATTTTATCAGTGCTTTTAATGACACTCCAAAATAATTTTTTTTTTTTTATTTTGCTTTTTGGTATGTGGGTAGCTCCCTGACTGGGAATCGAACCCAGGCCGCAGCGCTGACAGTGCCAGCGCCGAAGCCTTAAGCCACTACACCACCAGGGAACTCCCAAAATAATTTTATAGTTGGAGTATTTTATAGGTAAAACAGGATATGCTTCCAATATGAAGATGTTTTTTTAAAAAAGGTCTTTCCAGCTTTATGGAGGTATACTTGACAAATAAAAATTGCATATATTTAAGGTATACAACATGATATTTTTACTTTTGTTCTTTCTTTTTACATCTTGACCTCCTTCACCCATTTGTCCAAACCCCAAACCTTCACCTCTGTCGACCACCAATCTGCTTCCTGTATCTATGAACTTGTTTTGTATTGGTTTGTTTATTTATTTATTTGTTGTTTATTTTGGGGGGTGTGTTTGTTTCTTTGGTTGTTTGCTTTTAGATCCCACACATAAGAGAGATTATATATTTGTCTTTTTCTGTCTAAACTTATTTCACTTAGCATAATGCCCTCGAGGTCCATCCACATCGTCACAAATGGCAAGATTTCATTCTTCTTTGGCCAACTACTGTTCTCTGGATTCCTACCACTATATTGTTCTTTCTCCCTGCTCCTGTGCCTTTCCCATGATGAGAGGTGGTAGTTCTTTAATGTCTATGGAGAACTTGAAGAAGATTTCCATACAGCTTTATATTGCTGAGCAAAACAATTAAAAACACACTTAAGTGGTGGTCTGGGAATGTACTGCTGGAGATAACAATGGGTCATTAGGAAGACAGGGCTTTTCCATGTTCTCTGATACTGCTGTTGTATATTTTATAGGATTTTGGACTATGCGCTACCTGATACTCACACAAAATAGGACATTTAGGGTATTTTAAATAGAATTAAACCTTCCAAAAACAGACTGAGAAAGAGCAAGATTGAGGAGGATAGATAGATAGATAGAACCCTGTTTTTCCTCCAAAAGTCAACCCTGATGATTTTATTGACTTAATGTTTCCCTCGAATTCTGGACAATTAATAAAGAACCTATTTGAGGAAACATGATTGGGATAAAGAAAAATGGATTCAAGAGGAATGAAGTCTAAGATCTCATTTCAATTGAATTACTAGTTTGGTGCCTGCCTCCTAGGATCAGTTATTGTCATTACACTTGATCTTGAGAATCCTTTATGTTTATGAACTTCCATGTTCAGAACTGTCCAGAAGATGCTACTGTTAACTATTATTTTCTTTCATGGTTTGATTTTGAAGTTCAGCTCTATTTCAGAGGTTTGAGGACTATGATAAGCAGAAGGCAGACTTCAGAGTATTTGTCCATTTCCCAAGTGAAATACAAAGCAAGTTCTAATGTGTTGGATTGGTCACTAAAAATAGAGGAGTGAATTTAAAATTTTTGTGTCAATGAAAGAAGTCTGAAGTATTGATGTTCACATAGAATAACAGAGGAAAGTTGTACAAAAACGCCTTTGTAAAACCAGGAAGAATTTTAAGGTAAGAATGAAAAGACTTTCCACTGATTTCTATGTGTCAAGGAAGCTCCGATTTGGGATTATTACTGAGGCCACACGTGAAGATTATTTTTTACCCATGTAACAAGTCTGGCACATAGTGAGCATTCACATGGTTGTGAATGAATGTATGGAGCTCAGAGGACTGGAAGAAGAGAGAGTGAGAAATGAGAGGACTCCCAGTCGGAAGCACATCTGGACCAATGGGACTCCATTATCTCTAGAGACACAGCAACTAAGGTCCCGGATCTGAATGAGGTGATCACTCCCCTCCTGTCTGCCATGGAGGAAACCATCAAGCATCTGACGTTTCGTGGCCTACAGAAAGAGATTTATCGGCGGCCTGACCGTGTCTCTGAGGTTTAGGAAAACCCTTGGGAATTCTTCAGCCTTCTGGTGCTTTTCAGTGTGGACGTGGAATGGGGCTAATCTCTTCGCTCCCTCAACTCTTTCTTCAGGTTCTCAGGCTTGGAGGTCACCAATTCACAACCCTCAGATACTGCTGCTGGGTCCTACCTCAGACTTTACTGAATCCAAATCTCTGGACAGGGAATCTGGGATGTGTGCCTTAAAAGCCTCCCTGTTGAATCTGGTACTTGTCAAAGATTGAGAAACTCTGACCTGTGTCACCTCTGTAGTTGATGGAAACTCAGCATTAATTGGGGCTTTAAATGACGTTGTCACAGCTTTGGGTAACTCATTGGTAATTGTGTGATCATGAGTAAAATGTTAACCTTATTGCAGTCTCTGGCCCCACCTTTAAGAAGCAGGGTACAGTCTGGGCATTTTTATAATGGGCCATTGTGTTAAACACTTACAATCTATCTATCTACTGCCTGACCATTTGGACTGAGCTCTTGTGAACATATGAGCACTAGGAAAAAAAGTAAGGTTAAGTGCAGGTGGACTGTTAATAATAGAAAACCATAACTAACAGCCTGGATACTCATTTAATGTCATTGAAGGAATTAGAGCATTTCTTAGTAAAGAAGAGGCTAACGTATGATGAAATACAATTAATTATTTTTTTATTTAGAAAAATGCAGAAAATAGATTATATCCAGTTAAGAACAATCTGGTCTATAACCAAGAATGATCTGGTCTATAACCACAGCCACTTTCAAACACAAGGCCAAAGACAAAATATGAGCTTGCAGTTATGAGACTAGCAAATAACTAAAAAATGGTATAATTTCCATCATTACTTTTCAGGTTCCTTTTATTATTGCCAAATTTAACAAATTTCAGGTGGATAGAAAGAAAAGACTACTTGGAATTAATGTGGTATAGTGCTTTTTATTTTGCCTGCTATCTTTTTGAAATATCTATTCCCATCTATTCCAAGTCCTTTGATACAGATCAGTTAAACTTGAATGAACAGAGTCATCTCAGTTAGTTGGGCCTTATCTGAGTAACAGGAATGGAGTGTGCCTTCCCCCCCCCCCCGACAGTTTATAAATAGTTCAAATAAACCTGCCCATTACGTTTTCATACATACTAAGCTTGTGGTTGAAAAATTACACCCCCTCCAACTGCTGAGCCTTTCTGCATCTAATTGAAACTCTTTGCACTTAAATGTATATGGCAGGGAAAAAATCAGCAAATACTAATGTTCAAACCCCAAGGGGGCAGCCTGCACACAGACGAAAATACGACCAGGCATGTGCATAGATTCTGCTGCATGACACAGGGCGTAGAAAAGAAAACAAAGCCTGCAACAAAGATTGCCCTCAGAGAAGTGGAAGAACCCAGTGCTCAGGTGTATCCAAACTCAAAGATAAACTCAAAGTCCTGACATTTGTCTCCAAGCGTGGCATGCAATGACTGGTGCACCAACCACTGCACCTTTCAGTTAAATCCACATTTACTTAGCAATGCATTTCACTAACTTTGCAGTCAGACTTTGTGGCAGCAGGCAAAACCAGTTCTTTTTAGGAGTCTAGCCAAGGACCATTGGCTCCTTTATGAGTGCACTCTATGAAGGCCAAAGCCAGGATATCAAGACAGGACAGTATCCGGGCAGTGGCTGCAGGGCCAAACCACCCCCACTGAGGAGCGCCATTGACTGCACAGGAAACTAGATGAGAGCCAACATGTGGTTAATACAAGCCCATTCCTAGTATGAGAAAAACGACCACAAGTGTCAATGCTGACGGTGGTCAGAGCATCTGATAGTCAAAGAAGGGCTTATGGACTGGTTCGGCTAAAGACTGACCAAGGGGCCTAATAGGTGACATTTATCTAAAGACTAATCTGCTTATCAGGGCAGAGAGTTTGGTAAGGGGTAAACAATAGCAGCAGTTGCATTGAAACTGAAAGGCAATTTACTCGGTTCCTATTGTTTTCTAACTGCTACCAGGGAGGCAAGACCATAGCTTCCAGTTCCCATCAAGACAAATGATGGCAAGCCAGAGCTGTTCTGGGCTTACAGAATGCCTTTCTGATGAGACATGACGGGGGTCTGCTGGGAAAGAATAGCGATAAGCAATGCCTCCTGAAGTTAAGGATACAGAACGTCTCATTCATTCACTGATTTGTTCTAGAAGGATTTCCACAAGGTGCAGGGAATACTAAGACACACACAACACTCTCCTTGCCTTCTAGGCCCCTTCATGCATACTGTTATTTTACTTATTCTTATTTTTAATGTTAAATGGAGCATTTGTTTAGACTGAGAAAAGAAATCACAACAGAAACACATTTCGAGAAGCCTGCAAATACTACAGACATTACAAAATCAAGCAGTATAACATTTAATGAACTACTCAACATACCTCCCATACTTCTTTCCTAAATTTCCTGGATGCATAGTTCTTGATTATCTCTTCATATGACGATGGTTTTTTTCCCCCCTTGCTAGATTGCCTTTGCTGTCCTGCTGTATGACAGGTTTTATATTCAGGTGCTTTATTTATATGCCTAACCTCATTTCGATGTCGCAGCAAGCCATGAGATTAGTGTTACGAATGTGACAGTGATTTTTTTCAAATTGTCTTGTAATAGGTAGGATAAAAAGATAATTTAGTTTTTTAGTTTCTAGCATGGTTGATCAATTTATCTTCATTATTGATAATTGGGATGCATAGAAAAATCACTTCACACATATAATATAGCTGTTTGTAATATTGCTGCAGCAATTCTGATGAATTCTATTTCATGCAATTCCCATTTTTAAAAAAGAAAAGAAATAAAATGTATGGTGAATTTTAAATTATACACACTGCATTATTAAGCATATTCCTGACAGAGAGGATGTCCACTGTGGTTTGATATCAATAAGAATCAAAATTTCCACTTAGAATTCTCTATATCTGATAATTAGAAGAATATGTTCTAGACTAGCTTCTGGCTCTTCACATTTCAAACTTTGTTTCTCCCAACTACCCACACAATTCCAGTGCCAGCCATGAGTTCATATCACAGCATGACCCCCTAGCCTTGCACCTCCAAGAGACAATGTTAGGGGTCATAAAAGTATTCCTGGAATCTATGGCTAAACAAAGACAGCCAGCAATAATGTAAGTCATTGTGAGACTGTAGTGGAAAGACACACTTTCCTAGAAGCTTGGAAAGGACCTCTGTATCTTGTTTCATTAATTTTATGATAAATCTGCCCATTGTCATTACTTTTAATTTTTACAAAAGTAATCTGTGCTCATCCTAACTAGTGAAGCCAACCAAAAGTTAACAAAAATAAAGGAAGGAAGGACAGGAAAAAGAAAATAAATGCTCAATCAGATAAAGAACAAATAAGAGGAAAACACAGCAGTCACTTGTCTATAGTAATTCCAGAACCTTCCAGGGATTAGGGGTTAAGAAGGGGAAAGAAGCTTCTTTACTAAAATCTTGATCTTCTTTCCCAGGATTCCCATGCTCACTGTGCTCCATGGCCCCAGGCTTTGCTGCTTCTACACAAGGGTGTTGGGAAATATACCTTCCTTCTAGGCTGTTCATTTCCTACTGGTGCAAATATAAGATCCAAAGGTTACTTAACTCAAATAATCAAAGGATTTGTTTGGGAACATGATTCCCTTAAAAACTTGGTAAGCCTGTGATCTGTTTTCTTCCAGTTAGCAAAATGTGCCAATAACCACACCCAAAATTCTTTCCTACACATAATTCTCAAGCTTGATTTACACGTTTGCTTTCCTTCCCTTCCCTCTCTCTCTCTCTGTCTCTCTCTCCAGGCCAACAGACTTGGATGACAAAATCACATTCTTAATCAGATCTTTGCTGTGAGCCTGGGTCTAAACAGATCATTGCCACTCAAAGTTTTTAATATTTTGTTTTCTATACGGGTGTCTAAAAGTAGTCAGCTTTCTAGTCTTTTAGTCACCCAAATTGGACTTTGCTTAATTCTCTTTTATTTATGCTTGCATATTAGTCAATTCTTGCTTGAGCTTTTCCCTTTCTTGTCATGCTTTTCTAAACAGCAAATAGTAGCCAACACATACTTTACTCTAACTCTTTCTCAAAACTTCCTCCAGAGCTATATAGGCTTCCTAGACAAGGAGTGTGCCACCTTCTAAGTTATCACAAGTCACAGTGGCAGCAGATTTGGTATCTGGTTGGAGCTCACTTCCTGGTTCATAGACGGCCATCTTCTCGCTGTGGAAGGGATGAAGCAGTTCTCTTGGATCTTGCTTGTAAGGATACTAATCCCATTCAAGAGGGCTCCACCCACATGCCCTAATCACTTCCCCACATCCTCAACTCCAAATACCATCACCACGGGGGCTGGGTTTCAACATGGGAGTTTCAGGGGAGACACAAACATTCAGTCTATAGCACATGCTCAAGTGCTAGGACCATAGGCATCAGAACCTGAGCTGAGGTCTGTGTCTCCTGACTCCTGGTTCCAATACCACCACCCCATTCCGTGGTCCATGGAATAAACACAAACTTAAATGGAGAAGCAGAGGGGTCCTATCTAGAAAATTGAACAAATACATGAGCATCGTGTATTACATGAATATGTTGGTACAAAGCCTAAAAAATACTTGTCATGTCTTCAGCGCTTCTAGTCAGTGAACGTGACTATTGTCTCCCTCAGTAGATTCTATTTTAATGACACAGCACCGTTCCCACTAGGGGACTGTGAGTGCAGGTAGGGCCAACAGTATTGGAATCACATCAGACATCATAGACACTCCAAGATGGGAGAATTCACCAATTGAAGTTTTGTTAGCTGACTCTCCTTTCTTTCTATTGTTACATTTATTGGGGTGACATTGGTTAGTAAAAATTACATAGGTCCCAGGTGTACAATTCTACAGTGCAGCGTCTATGTGTTGCGTTATGTGTTCACCACTCAGAGTCAGTTCTCCTTCTATCACCATGTATCTGACAACCCCTCCCTCCTCTGCAACCCTCCTCCCCTCTTACCCTCAGGTAACACTAAACTACTGACTGTGTTCATGAGTTTTTGGTTCTTTGTTGCTTTCAGTTTTATATTCCACATAGGAGTGAAGTCATATGGTTCTTGGTTTTTTTCTGTCTGGCTTATTTCACTTAGCGCCATGATTTCAAGATCCATCCATGTTGTCACAAATGGCAGTACTTTTTCTTGTAGCTGAGTAATACTCCATTATTATATGTACCACAGCTTCTTTATCCAGTCATCTATTAAAGGGCACTTTGGTTGTTTCCATGACTTGGCCGCCATGAGCAGCACTGTGATGAACATTGGGGTATATAAGTCTTTGCAGACTAAAGTTTTCAAATTTGGAGGGTAGATGTCCAGAAGGGGGATTGCTGGGTCATATGGTAGCTCCATTCCCAATGTTCTGAGGAACCTCCACACTGCCCTCCACAGTGGTTGTACCAGTTTGCACTCCCACCAGCAGTGTACCAGAGTTGCTTTTTCTCCACATCCTCTCCAGCACTTGTTATTCCTTGTCTTGTTGATAATAACCATTCTCACAGGTGTGAGGTGGTACGTCATTGTGGTTTTGATTTGCATTTCCCTTATGTTAGTTGACCGTCTTTTTTTTTTTTTTTTAATTTGCAGGGGTTGGGTAAGAGGTGGGGTGGTATGTGGGTAGTTCCCCGGCTGGGAATCGAACCTAGGCTGCAGCATTGACAGCGCCAGTGCTGAAGTCTTAAGCCACTACACCACCAGGGAACTCCCCATTAACCAGTACTAATTGTTATCAAAGCACGGCTTCTTCATAGAGATTCGGGGCCACCTTCCCAGATAAAACTCTGCTTCTGAGAAAAGTGGGGGGCCCTGCACAGTAAAAGATATTTCACAGATGCTTAATGAAATAAGAAGCAGAAAGAACATCAATTAGGAAAGCAGTTAACCCCTTCATATTTATGTTTGTTTCAAACCAATTGTAATTAGGAGACAGAACAGAAGATTGATAAATCAGGCCCATTATCAGTTGTCATTTTAGTTATCAAGCCATATGTCCACCATGCTTCTTTGATAATAGCTGAACACAAGAATTGGGACAAGAATGAAGTATTGTCATGGTACCGGGAAAAACAATTTTCTTCTCCCACAAAGCTAACTCTGTCACTTACCCAAGTAATAAAGACAATAATGTTCTATGTAAGGTTGTTGGATTTAGCAAATTTTAGCAAATAAACTACAGGGTATGGTTACATTTGAATTTGAGATAAAAAATAACTTTTTAGTGTATATATATATTGTGTGGAACATAATGCAATATTTAGGACATACTTATACCAAAATTATTTACAATATTTTATTTTTTATATTAAATTGAAATTTAACTGGCTGCGCTGTATTTTATCTGGCAATCTTAGTTGTGTGGTCTTTGTGCATATGTATGCCTAATATATATCTTCTGAATTAGCATTGGAATAAAACAATAATGAATGTGTAGCACAGGTAGTTTCTTTAGCTTTTCACTGTTGGACAAAGACGATTTTTGCTAACCTTATAGACTTTCCACCCTAGAGGAATGGGGCGTTGGGGTCCTGATCCAGGTCTGCAGAGTTCAAAGCCTGCTCTTTACCATGACCTTGCATCATCTCTCAGACATGAAGACAGACATGCAGGAAACTGTTGACTTTTTTTTTTTTTTTTTTTTTTTTTTGTAAAATAGACATACCATAAAATTTACCTTCTTAACTACTTTTGAAAATTGCAATTCAGTAGTGCTGAGTACATTTACATTGGTGTGCACCCAATTTTCAGAATTCTTTTTCTCTTGCAAAACTAAAACTACGTACCCATTATGTACGCCCACCATCAACCCTCTGGCACCCACCATTCTATTTTCTGTCTTTGTGAATTTTACTATTCTAGGTCCCTCATATAAATGGAATTATACAGTATTTGTCTTCTCATGACTGGCGGATTTCACTTCGCATAATGTTCCCAAAGTTCACCCATGTTGTAGCATGTGTCACAATTTCCTTCTTTTTCAGGGCTGCATAATAACCCATTGGGTGTGTATATATATAACACTTTGTTTATCTATTCATCTGTCAGTGGACACTTGGATTGCTTCCACCTTTTGGCTCCTGGGACTACTACTGCCATGAACACGGGTGTCCAAATCTTTTTCGAGTCCCTGTTTTCAATTCTTTGGGGTGTATACTTTGGGGCAGTGAAACTACTGAATCATATGGTAAGTCTATTTTAATTTTCTGAGAAATTGCCATAGTGTTTTCCACAGCAGCTACTGCCACCCATTTGAACTCTCTATTCGATGTCATACCCTCTGTCCAGAAGCCCTCTCCAGTTTTCTTGGCCCAGTTAACAGGTACTGATCCTTTAGGACTCAAAGAGGTTGGGTTAGAGGCCTCTCCTATGGACTTTCATGGCTTCCTAATGTGCTGTATAATATTGAAAATATCTGTCTCCTCCACCCATAAGTAGAAACTACTTACTATGTGCCAGATACTACTTACTATGCCTTGAGGTATAAGGAGGAATGACAAAATATGGTCCCTAGCCCCACTAAGCAAGTTTGGAGGTAGGAAGGGACCATGTCTCTGGTGCCTCTTTATGTCCTCAAAGCACAGCAAGTGCTTAGCACATAGTAGGTCCTTAAAAATGTCAAACCAGCCAGAATCTGACATGTAGAGAAAGGGCAGCCTAATCCAGTACCGAACTTCCTCTTCCTTGTATTTTGTTGAGTATTTTAAAGGAGGGATTGGAGCTAACGAGCAGGGTAGATTCCAGGTAAAATTCTGCAGTGTCTCTTAAGTCACATGTCCACACTTTAAGCTTTCTCTAGTACTTTAGAAGACCAGCAGTCCCAAGACACCTGGCATTGTCCTAGTCATCCAGGGGCTTCTGGCTCCCTCTCCATCACAGTATTTCCTCCTTTCTGTTGCATAGCAATCGAGAGAAGTGATCTTATTAAATAAATTAATTTATTTCGGATTAAACAAAAATTCATTTAACACTTTATAGCCTAAATTTTAGCCTGTGTTTCTTTCCTTCCTTCCTTCCTTCCTTCCTTCCTTCCTTCCTTTCTTTCTTTCTTTCTTTTGTATTGTGTCAGCCTTTCTGATACAGATGTCTAAATGTGAAATTGTCCTCTGGGATATGCAGGTGACATTATAAGTAGAAAATGAGCCCTTTGCCCAGTGCAGAAGCAATACCTAGACTGCAGCATATTTCTTCGAGAAGCACTTGAGAGTCGATGATTTCAAGTTCATCTGGCTAATATGAAGAGAAAATGGTTAAAGAGATAAGCTCCTTAAAAAAGATTCATTCAGGAGTAAATTTTTAATGCTAGCAAGAGAAATTGCCAGCCATATGGAGGGATACAGTTGTAGGGAGAGACATTCTAGGGGCCAGTGAAACCTTTCAGCATCCTCAATTACAGCTAATTTGTCCTTCTCCTGGATGAGTGTCAGTGGGCCTATTTATGTGTATAATACTGTATCAGGTAAATAATAGTATTTGATATTATATTGGATAATATATTCTGACTAACGTGATTCAGGGGTTCCGTTCCATAGGTAGTTAAGGTAATAACTCAATCACAATGACAACAGCCACATGACACCCACCAGCCCAAGATCATCAGGAGTACCAGGAGGGTGCCATGTTGGATGATAATGTGTGACTCTTCCCCACTACCTGGTGAATTCCAAGAAGGTGGCGCCTCGGGTCCATTTGCCTCTGAGTCTGTAATGCCTATGATGATGCTTGGTCCAGAGGAAGAACCTGGAACATCTTGGTGAATGGAAGAAGGAAGACGACCAGGAAAGAAGGGGAGGGATGAAATGGAACTGAGAATTATTGCAGGCTCCATGGAGTCACAGATGGCCACTACCCAGAAACTTAAAGGGAGTAAGTACAAGGCGCTAGTTACAAAATACAGTCTGGGCATGTAAAGTGTATTATTGACCGTGAGGCATATGGTCGATAATATCATATGGCTGGTACCAGGTGAGCACTAGACTTACAGGGTGATCACCTTATAAGGTATATAAATGTCTTAATCACTATGTTGTATACATGAAACTAATAAAGACTGTGTGTCAACTGCAATTTAAAAAAAAATTAAAAAAAAGAGAAAATTAGGAATAATAAGTGGTATCATCCATGCCAACCAACTTTAAATGGAAGTACGTTTGGCCAAAAGGTACAACAGTTGAATTAAATCACTTTTAACAAGAGCGCTGTTGTTTCATTTAATTATCTCTTCAGAAATTGCATAGACTATTATCCATTTTATCAGCTGCAAGGCCGATCGACACTGTTATAATTGGAAAAGTTGTCATAATAACCCTTTTCCAATTGTTCATAATTTTCTGAATTTCAGCACTTAGGCTAGTTTTCGCCATTTGCTGTCATTCCAAAGGCAACTTTAGAAAGCTTGAGAAATAACTCTCACATTATTTTTAATTTGACAAAGATTAAATCCTCATCCTCTCCACCCTTATAATAAAACCCCAAAGAGAAATAAAATATAGAATCAAATGTCATTCCAGGATGAATCCTTTAAGAATTGGGGGTTCTAGTTAAGAAATACTAATTCGTCTCTTTCTCTGAATCTTCAAGAACATTTCTGTTACACATTTTACTTTGCCTTTTTACACAGGCATAATGACATTTTCCCTTTAAACAACCCCAAGCTCCAGAGCTAAGTTACATTTTCCTTCAAGGAGGGTACCATTTCATATTCAACCAGACAGCACTTTCAGGCTTACCCATTAGGTCATGGGAGGAGTCATCCATCTCCTTTCTAGTTACCATCCTTCTTACCTAGCAGAAACTGTGGCGTGCAGGAGAATGGCCTACAGGAAGCAATCCGATAAAATGAAGAAACCTAGATGCTAAATTCTGAGAGCACCACTTATATTCGCTGTGCTTTGCATTAATAATTAGTGTTCCTGCCCAGAGAGGAGATCTTTCCAAACTTGGACTTCTGCACTGATTAAATTTGGGAGTTCAGCGTTAATCTTTGTTGGCATTGACACTGAGCTTGCCCTTTTATGGCTGGGTCCCTCGAACAATCCAAGTAACCATTTCAAAAGTCAAACAACAGGAAGGGTTTTTAGGAACCCAGCAGCCCAAGTGATTCACCACGCTGGCCTCCTGCCCAGGGGCAAAGATAAGGCAAGGTGGTCATATGAGCTATTGTTCTGAGTGAGAGAAAATGGTTACGTGCAGGGTTCCCGACCACAGTGCTGGCCAGGCAAGTCCAGGAATGTCTAGGTTGACAGCAACAACGGAGGTGACTGGGACTAGAGCAGGCCCTGAATTAAGTTGGTACATTCAAAGTTGCCATAGAAACCCTGCCTGAATGTCCTCACTTGTACAACATTGATTTGATGCTTTAATGTTAATATCATAAAATGATAAATGAAATCGAAAGCAGATGAATACGGAAGAGAGAGAACATCCCCTAATATCTGAAATACTTCAGAACTGAATGCTTTTTCCAAAACCAAGTCATCCTTTGAAACCGATGACAGAAGTAGAGGCAGCGTGGGTAGCCAGGCCTGGGAGCCTTCACGTCTAATGCACGCTCTGAAAGGCACGGCTGTAATGCAGCGAGCCCAGCTCGTACTGCAAGCCAAATGAAATGCAAAGTTGCCTTTCAATAGCAGGCCCCACTGAGGAAGCGCCAGTTTGCAATTGTGAGAAGTTTCAGCTCCGGTATTTTCACATGTTCGATTTTACCACTAAGTGTCCGTGAGAAGACATTCGGAGGCTCTGTAAAGCTGGCTGCATCACCAATGGATCTAGGGTATGTTTTAAATAAATATTTCCATCCAACGTGACCAAAACCGGCATGTGTATCACTCGCACCTAAATGGTTGCAAAGCAGATGCCGAATGCAAGACGCGGCGAACAATCAGCACTGTAATTTGCCCAGTAACATTGTTTTGGATCTAATTAGTGCTTAGGCAGCTCCTTTACAGAAATGTGAAAACTGCACTAGGATGTAATTGTTTAATGAATTTAGTGCAAAGCACATCGGCATAAATTCCATGTTAGCTGAAAAAACTAAGTTCAACTGCTATTTGCTCCAGAGCCAAAACATTGTGAATTGTGCCCACTGTGCTCCAGCCCTGCTCTGCTGGCTTGGGCATTTCAAATAAATACTACAAAGTTAAAGCCTCCAGCTGCAGACCAACCCATCTGTAGATGTTTGTTATATTTGGCAGTATTGTAGAATGATTGAGCCTTCCTGCTTGAAAAAGAAAAAATGAGGAAAAAAAAAAACGCAACAAGGTTCTGTCAGCAAAAAAAGTGGAAATTTTTTGCATCACTCCACAAATGCAAAGTTTCAAAGCTGAGGCTCATTTACCTAGCTGTGAATTTTAGACAACTGTTCACATTGAGCCTACCAGGTAAACCAAAGAATATCTTTTTTCTCGGTTCTCCTCCACATTGAATTTCTGTTCAAATCGCAGAAAATGGAATTGGACCCAAGTGCGATGAAAGGTGAACCTTTTCTTTTAACTTTTCAGGGGTTTTGCTAGTTCATTTTTGCGATCAGTGTTTAAATATAAAAGTCTGGCACTTCTATAAGAAGAGATGAGTTAATAGTGGATGTTTACATGGTTGTCTGGAAGGGTAGCACTTCCCAGAGTTTGGGGTTCTTTTCTGGGGGGGGAGGTGTTTAATTTTCTGTTTTGGCCTGTGCTTTCTCTGGTGCAGCATGAATGAACGGCCGGAGTAAAGCTGTTCGTTGCATTTGATGACTCCTGAACCATGTGCGGTGGGGTGTGTGGGGGTGTGGGGGGGTGGGCTTGAAGATGGCAGTTTTGAGATGTTTGGGCCTGAGTTAGAAGAATTTTGTAAAATGATAAACTACAAACGCCATTCTTCATCATTCACCAGAATGTTTCAATTTAGGCCAAAACAATCATGCAGAGCTTGCAGTTGATGTTCTGATGAAACCAGAAAGGTTTGTTCTGTTATTGCTGGTTATCCATTATAGATCCAGTCTGTCTGAGGTTAAGGTGCCTGACTCCAACGAGGCAGAGAAGGGCCTACAGGAAGCTGGGGGTGGTGGGGTGGCAGGCCCGGCACCCACACCTGTGAGGGGGGTGACGGAGGAACAGGACCAGGCAGAAGTTGACTTTTGGTGCTGTTGCAAAAGACCTCAGCCAAGCACGCGGTGTGCTCTGAAGCGAGGGTGTGCCTCCAGAGTTGGACTGAACTGAGGTCAGGGCACTGGCCTTCTCACCCTCATGTCAAGCAGACATCAGCTGTAGGCTGCCCCAGGGTGGGGATATAGGCCTGGGCGAGGCAACTCCCTTTGGCTGGGGGCTGGAGAAGTGAATGCCTGGGCCCTGAGGGGAGATTTTGGGAATGAATCACCACATGCACTCCAGTCAGGGCCTTACACCCGTGGGTCCACTTGGTATAATAATTTCACCCCATCTGGAAACCATGCCCCCAGAATTCTCATGGGTTTTGACCTGCAGAAGCTTCAAGAGGAAGACTAGTGTGGTGAACAATAGCTTCTGTGATGGTGGCTGCTCTTAGGACTACAACTGCTGTTCACCCCCGCCCACCTGCCCCCCACTCCCCACCGTTCTATATTCCCCTCAATCCCAGCTAGCACCTCTGCTATTATAGATGGCTTACCTGGTGGGACAGCCCTTAGCCCCTGGTCACTTCTCAGGCTATGTAGGGGCACTTGTCTGTTTATCATCCGAGTTTGCCAGGGACCCACCAATAGGCGTCAATAGACATCACCTGGGTGGCAAGCAAGTTCTCCTCTGCCCCGCCGTGTGACAGCGACCCTACCTCCCCTGCTGATCAGAGTCAATTACTCCCTCAGGACGCTGACTCCTCCTTGACTGGTGGTCTCTGGGCATGAGTCCCCTGGAAAAACCATGGCAGGTACAATTCAAGTTCAATGCGACTCTTGCTCTGTGCCCTAGTGGAAGCGTTCCCTTTCTCGGAACCAAAACCTCTAACCCCATAGAGTCCAGCATGGGAGGGCTCGATAGGAAGCTCCAATTCCCCACACGAGTCACTGGGATGGAAGTAAGTGGAGCTATTCTCCTCCTTTCATTCTTTGGTTCCCAGACGTGTGTGTTCTACCTACTGGAGGCACAGTGTCATATAATCGTCACTGACTTAGGGTCCTAGAGGGTGGTGTCCCACACTTACAAGGAATCACCTTCAAGGCGGTGACTAAACTGCTCCTTTACAAGGTTGTTACATCTCTGTCTCTCAGGCCAGCAGCTTCTAGGTGACATGATAAGTGGTAGGACTACTTAAGCCCGTGGTCAGTGAACTGCTGTAATGAATTCCTTGGTCTAATGCAATATTACATGGACTCCCTAACATGTCAGTGGAACAAACACCCGGTAGGTTTCAGAGAGTAGCTTAGACCCTGTCGCAGGAAAACGAAACCCACAGCTGGAATATCCAAGTCAATTCTAATCAAGATAAACCACTTCTCCTTCTGGGGTGGGAAGGGTGCCATATAATTAAGTTCCCACTAAGTGGCTGTTTGGTCTCTTTGAGGGATGGTGTACCAACTGGGCTCAGTGTTTGTCTTTGTGGCTTGCAGAGTAGACATTCAGCGGTAGTAGTGATGAGGCCAACCTTGATCAGCGGGAGTCCATACTCGTGAGCCCATATGTAGCCTCCATCCCAGGGGTAATAACTACTGTGTTTGTGTACCAATTGTACCAGTCCTTGGGGAGCCAATGATAGAGGCTGGCTGTCAATGTTCTGATGAAGTCAGAAATGTTTGTTCTGTTATTGTTGGTTCAACGTGAAGCAAGAACTTTGCAAGTGGTAGTGAATGATGCTCCTCCCATTCCACCCCTTGATTCCTGACCCGTGGATGCTGGCCGCCGGAGAAACAGCACCGTATATTGGATACAGATTCAGAGAACATCCAGTCTTCTAGAGAACCTTGCCCCAGACCTGAAAGGTACTGCAACCTAACTGATGCTCAAACTGTGTCTTTAAAGGGCCATCCCACATTCTATCAGGGTAGCTGCTTTATGTTGGTGGGGAACAGGGTGAGACCAGTGAATTCCATGAACCACAGTTCTTTTGCTATGAATTGAGTTCCTTGATCAGAGGCAATGCTGTGTAGAATACCACGATGGTAGATAAGGCTTTTTGTAAGTCCACAGATGGTAGTTTTGGCAGAAACACTGCATGCAGGAAATGCAAATCTGTATCAAAAGTAAGTGTCTATTTCCGTAAGGACAAAACACTGCCCCTTCCATGACGGAAGCAGTCAATGTAATCAACTTGTCACGAGGTATCTGGCTGATCACCCCAGGGAATGCTGCCATACTGAGGGCAGATGGCACACCCAAAGTGGCCACAGCCTTGGTGAGTGGAAGTCCATTGTGCTGAGCCCCATGCATAGGTGTCACTGCTGCCACCATGACCACTTCATTATGAGCTCATTGGGTGATGATGATAAGTGTGGCTGGGGAAAGACTGGTATCCACAGAATGGGCCATCCCATCTACTCAATTATTAAAATTCTCCTCTGCTAAGATCACCCTTTGGTGAACATTCACAAGCACCTTTACTCGTTCCCCTCTTACTTTCAATCACACATAGCATTGCTTCTGATCAAAGAACTCACTTGTGGGAAGGCCACTTCCTCTGGGATTGGGGAGGCCTCTTTCACCAGCAAGAAGACTCATCATCATTTAGGGTGCCGGGGGAAAGTGGTTGTCAAGTTTTTCCATTGTAAATTTGTTTTCCCCTTTCCACGCTGTCCTCTTCGGAAGGACCTCACTGTGGGCAGCCCCAACTTAAGGAGCAAGGAGTTAGTCTCCTCTCCTTGAGGGTGGAGTAGTTATATAAAATATTTAGAATTCTTCTGCACAGATTTGTCCATTCTCCCTCATTTATTTATTTATTCAACCATTTCTTTATATCAGTATGGACTCATGGATATTTATTTTATACTGTATGTTATACTCCAATACCATTTTATTTATTTTGTTGCTCGGATCATTCCAATTTTGACCACGGAAAGAGATCATGTGTTTTTTGAAGCTAAAATATATTCACTTGAGTTTTCTGAGTTTTTTGTAAACAAAAAATCCTAATTGATGTAGCCTCCCACAAGAAGATCTTGCTAGGTCAGAAGTCAGCAATAAGTTAGCTGTGTAGTGCTTTTATAAATTTTAGCATGTTTCCTGAAAACTTCACACTTACCTTTCTTAGTCTATTGTTTGGCCTGATCTAATCAGAATAAATAAGCAAATCGTTCTACTCAGGAAATGAATACTGGTTCTTGACCTCCTACTAACTGGCTGAGTAGCATCATAAATACATTGGTCAGATGCACCAGACCCAAAATTGGGAGACCATCGTCAATGGCACTATAAATATTTAATCAGATGTATGGGTACCATTGGTAATGCTACTTTTATTAAAAAGAGTGAAATCACAGAAGAGATGCAATTCAGTGAAAATACATGCCAACTAATATAACATTTTAATATTTGATGTCCGAATTTCTTTGGAGACCCTCATGAGTCTGATCATCAGCATCAGGCAAATCTCTGAGCCTTTCTGACCAGAGTTTCCTAACCTATTAACAAAGGTTGACACTATCTCCCTATTGGAACCCCAGGGTTAATTTGCAAAGATAAAAATGAAGTGATAATTTGCAAAAATGCCTTTAAAAACTTAAGTACTATGTAAATCCAAGGAGCAATTATCATGATGAAGTTAACTATCCAAATGTGTGGCCTAATTAAGGTATTGATGTAATTAAGTGCATACCACTTCTTTCATCATTTTATAGCATTAGAAATCTCAGACACACCCCATTTTTTTTGTAGGTAAGTTCAAGTAAGTGAACATTGATAGCAGATGAGAAGAAAACCAATCAGGAAATGGCAGGCATGTAGGGGTGTGTGTGTGTGTGTGTGTGTGTGTGTGTGTGTGTGTAAAATCGGGGTGAACCTATATCCAGCCTTGCCTGCTGTTGGTAGTGGCAGTGGAGGAATCAGACTAACAGAGGCTGAGGGGACAGTGACAAGTGATAAGAAGGGAGAAGTGGACAGATGGAGACCAGAAATCAGGTAACAGCTCTTGTCTTTCCAACCTCTATGGGCATAGCCACCTCTGCCCTAACCAATGCCATCCCAAGGCTGGAGGTCATGGCAAGGTGCAAGGCCAAGGGGAACTCACTCTGTCCCCGGAAGGGCTGTGATCCCAAGTGCCAAGTACTGAGGAAGTGGGGGAAGGGCAAAAATCAGTGTGGTGGAATCGGATTTTCATGTTAAAGCCTGGTGAAAGTGTGGATAAAAGGATTTCTAGTGGCCTATGGGACATTTAACAGACTTTGGGGAGGGGTGATCTTAACTTTTTTAAATCAATGACCATTTCTAAAATTGGAACATTTCACAGTATGGTCTAGATTTCTGGCTTCTCTTGAAAGTGTGAGGTCTGGCACATCGCATGCTGAACTCATTGTCTTATGAGGAAGCTTCGCTGGACCTTAGTCCAGGGGGGTCTCAGGTTTCCCAGAATCCCCCCACACACCCCTTTTATTGTTCCCAACTTACTCACTCATTTAAAATGCCTGTGTGGCCTCGGTTAGCATTTCGAGCTTACCAATCCTGTTTTGGGGAGAAGGAGGAAAGAACAGATGATGAAGGGTGAGAGAAAGGAGGTCCAATGGAGGACGGAGGGAACTGGGTTGTAGAAGACAAGCTGGAAGGCTGCAGGAAGGAAAACGGAGTCTTTCCAAAGATAAAATCTTTGAGGTGACTCGTACAAATCAGAGAGTGGGAAATACTCCCGAATAAAGATTTTCAAGAGAAAAATATTGGGAAAATCCAACAGCTCTCTTTCTCTGGTGCTTCAACACAGCTAACATCGAGCATGAACTAAATGTGCTTTAATGATGAAGAATTTGGGAAAGCACACATTTACAGAGTTTAATGAGGGCCAAGGATTCTAAGAAATGCTGAAACCACAATTCCCCCTAGTTTGTAATATGATGATCAAAAAGGTCCTTTACAGTGAGCTCAAAACCACTTTCTTCTGCTCAGCTCAATGGTGGCCTAAAAAGCAACCAGGTATATTTCAGTTTCTGAGAGAAGAATCTGCTTGGTCTGTATCTCTCCATCTAAAAACCAAAGTGATTAAATTCAAGTCCTGGGCACTAGAATTGTAAAAGTAAGAATGTAAAAGGGAGAAACAAGCTTTCACAGAGGCATCTCAGTAAAATAACCCAATGTGATTTAACATATTCCACACATGCCGCCCCTCCCCCCGCAACTCTTCGTATTTAGGAATAAAATTACGACAAATGAACTGGAGCCACATGTGGCCAGAGAGGCTGACAGCGAAATCAGCAAGAAACTGCTTATTCAGCCTCTTGAAACAAAAATGAATTGTTTTGATGAATGAGGACTCTTTCATGAATTACCATCTGACATGCCAGTAATTTTTTCAATGTCAAGCAGAGAAAGTTTTCATTTGTCTTTTGTTCGGCTACAGCTACCTAAAAATAATGGAAGGTCATGGCCGCTGAGACAACACTTGTCATTATGGCCCTCCAGAGGCAGGGTGTGACCGCACTGAACCCAAGGACAGGGGCGCGGGGCGCGGCTCGACTCTCCGTGGTGGCATTTGATAAGCCCAGTGGGTGACATCGGGCTACCCGCAGAGTCATGCTCAGATTTCTCACACTTGACACTGTCAGCACAAGGGTTGGGTGGCTACATTTGAGACCCTAGGCACGTAGGTTGGGGACAGTGGGTGCAAAACTTGAGGAAGAGATGGGCAGAAGACCCAGGTCTGAAAGAGGAGCAAGGAACTTCTGAGGGTTCGCCACAGTATCTTTGAAAATAAATTTGTATAAAATAAATTCATTCAGGGGAAGGTCTCCATCTGATAAAGTGGCCCCAAGCTGGATAAAACACTCACCACGGGTTTGAGTTACAACCCACTTCCCGTTTGCGCCGAGAATACACGCCCGCAGCACTGGCGGCCGCAGCGTTTACCCCGAGACAACTCGCACACCCCTGTCCTAACTTCGCCTCTGGGTTGCATACATTTGTGTTACATTCAGGTTAAAGATGAGCTCAGCTTAGACATAACCCCAATAAAAGTTTTTGCATTTTGTTTTCCCATTGAAAACCAGTCAGACTGGCGTCAGCCTCCAAGAGAGTCTTTCTGTAAAATTAAATGAACGCAGTATAAGAGAGCTGCACTTCTTTATTTTTCTAAATGGGAAAAGGATTTTTAAAACGAAATCTTTTTCAGAATCGTATGTCACATATCACCGTCACACTCTACTTTTCTGAACAAATATATTGCTTTGATGGAATCACATTTGCATTACTATTCCAAATATTTTAACAATATAAAAATGGTGAATGCGTGCTTACTACTTTTTCAGTGTAATTACAGTAGGAAAGTCTTAGGGTGGCACGAGGAAAAGCACATTATTATTAGGGGCAACCACGAACGCAACGTTACTCCCAATTAATTTTGCTACGTGAATACCTTCACATTAGTCATTAAAGACACCAAGTAGCCCTCTGGCTTTTCGTGGGCTAGTTCAGGGTCAAGAGACTCAATTGGTGGAGACCCTTGATAGTCACAATTTCCCTGCTTTACCAAAGCACTTCCAGTCTGGTTGTTGCAAATTTTTTAGATCTGAAAGGAATCTGAATGGGCATGTAACTGAATCCTAACATTTTCACAAGAGGCATCTGAGACCCCAGGAGGTTGGGCTGATTTGCCAAAGATTGCACAACCAGTTAACCGTGCACTGGGGACTGGAACTCGTAACACCATGCCAATGCTCTTTCTAGAATGTTCTATTATCGCCCTTTTACTCTCTTTCACTCCTGTTCTCCTAAGTCTTGATCCATTCACCTTCCTCCCCTATATTAAATCTGAACTGAGCCCCAAACACCTTTTCTTTTCAACCTTCTCTGTTCAGCATCAGTGGTCCACCGTTGCTCAGTGCATTTTTCATTTTGCTATATGGGAGCCCTCAACTCACTGTTTGAGACTGTGTCTCCTCCAATATTACATTGGAGAAGAAATATAGTCAACATGCTTAATAATAATAGTCACGATATTTGATTGTAGTCAAGAGGTTTTGTAGGTGTAAATTAGGACTTTTACCATTGAAATCATAATTTTTAGAACTGGGAAGAGTAGTGTGGGAAAATATTCTCGCCACTGGTGAAAAAGCACGTTTTCACAGGGTTTGCAAACAGGGAAATATTTGTGGTTTTGTCTCATATGTTTTGCTTTTTTCTTTTTTTTTTGGCAAAAGCAAAAGGCAGTTTTCTTTGCAATAAAAACGGCCTTTCGTTCTCGCCAATGCTTCACATCCATTTTTGCCAAGCAAAAAGCTGTTTTCCCAGGAGGAAACAGCTCAAGCTGAAATAAAAGTGAAGCACAATTTGTAAAAATTTCCCTCCTTGAAAACAAAACTCACACCACTCAATGCAAATGCCACCTATGGGGCCTTGCATGGAGAAAGATAATGGGCCAGCTGTGGTTCAAACATACATACAAATAAGCTTTTGAGTAGATGCAAAAAATAAGGCCCAAGTCATACGGGTGGAAAATTTTAAATGGTGCCCAGCATCAACACAAAGAGTCCAGTCTTCACCTCTGTGGTCCAAATGTGCCTCAAGAATAACTCTTAAAACACTGCTTGTTGGATGCATCTGCGCATTTACTCTGGATGGTGCTCGTATTAATAATACCTTCCATCTCACTAGCGTACTATGGTCCACTCTGGTACTTAACAACTGTGCAAATTAGGAAAAACAGGCACAAACTCCATTTTATGCAACATCACCAGACATTCAATGAAAGGGAAGGTGTGTTGCTCCCATGGCTGCCTTAGATAAGGACACTGAAACTCACTAGGGCTTCTTGGCCAAGGTCATTAAGTGCCAGAACTTGAACTAGAACCCAGATGTCTGACTTCTTGGTGCTTCACACTGGCACTCCTTGTAATAAGCTCTGATCAGAAGTTTCCAATATGGTCATGGAATTTTATTTCTGTTCCATTTTGTTTTGCTTTACGTTTTCCTAAGTATGACAGTAGCTGTGTATCCTTTGAAGTGTCATGGCATATCCCTTAGCTGGTCAGCTCTGCTGCTAGAAAGACAACCCCTATAGAAAATTCTAGTTTTGAAAAAAAATCAGAAGTTTCCAATAGCCATGCCAATTGCAAACAGATGAGGTAGCAATTGTCACTTTTATAGAAGTGAGACATTTATTACATAGAAAAACAAAAAGATAGAAACCATTTTTGATTAATAACAATACCAGTGGTGCCAAAAAAATGTATACACATTTTAAGTGATGTTATCTGTGTACTGCGTTTCAAAGTTGACTTGAATTACAGTAGCCATGTGTAATATGACATTCACTCAAAAGATGGTATTAATCAAATGAATGCTAGCAACAGGCAGGACAGTCAAAGACCATTTGCCAGGACAATGAATATGATGAAGAGGTGTGGTTGAGTTTCCCCCATGTTCTCCTGACTTAACACCCCTTGATTTCTACTGATGGGGGACCTTACAGGATGTGGTGTACCATAGAAAAGCAGCTAGACTGGCAGTACTTCAGGAAGAAATTGAAACGGCATGTGCAGCGGTACAAGTGGACACTTTGGTCAAGCAGTAGTTCGCCGTAATCAGAAGTGTGTGGATGCTGATGGTACCACTCTGAGCACCTCTTGTAATTGCAGAAGTCACACGTGACTTGTATTTATCTTTTGTTATTGGTATATATTATTAAAATTTTAATACCATTTTTTTCTTTTCTTAAAATGTGTATACATTTTTTGGTACCGTGTGTATGTGTGTGTGTGTGTGTGTGTGTGAGTGTGTTTCACAACAAAAAAGATTAGAAAAAAATGAGTTTATTTTAATCAAGGTAAAGTTTAAATCTAAAGAGCTTTAAAATAAAGCATTTAAGTAATTGTTCCCTTAAAAATTACCACTTAATTGTATATTGTTTGGAGTGTTCCACTTGTGCACATCATTTATTATTGCTTCCTAACTAGATTGATTGCAAGCTTCCTGGAAGCTTGAACCATGTCTAAACCTTTGTAAGTCCATCTCACAACTTACAATAGTACTGTGACACAGCAGATAATAAGTCAATAATTGACTGATGCTTCCCTTAAAATTTTAAATAAATATTGGAAAGACAGGCACCCAGAAAGCCACAACATCTCATCACATTTTATCTCAACATTCTTAATTAATATCATTTAATCAATTTATTCTTTATCCACAATTAGGCTTCATATTTGTAAGAAGGAGATTTCACAGAAACAGAAATACAGCCTACCCCCTGGTAGCAGACAGCAATTTGCAGTCGGCACTGCAGCGCATGGTACCTCGGACAGCGCCTGGGCGTGTTGAGTGATGCCACACACATTCCATGAACTGAGTGGGACATGCGGTGAAGGGAGCCTTCAGAAAGCAAACAACCAAGCAAAGAGGAATGGGCAGGGATGGCAGCAGCATGACAGACCACAGGACAGGGATATTAACGAGTGCATTAGCGCACTTCAGAAACCCCGAGGGCACCACTGGAAGCTGTGGGCTTCCTGTCTCCTTGCATATCCTGGGAGGCTGAGGACTCCTCAGAGTCTATATCCGCCAGGTGACGGCAGGATGATGGCAGGACATCTGGAGCACGTCTGCCAATGGTGAGTCACCTACAGTGACAAGGGGAGAGGAGGCTGGGCCGGCTGAAGTCCCACGGCTCTAATGTGTGTACACTGCTTGCCCTCCAGCATGCACTGGGGAAGGGCCATCAGTTCAGCAAGGACAGAAGGGTGTCTGTCATCCTTCCCTCTTCAGAATGAGTGCTAAGAAGCTGGCATTTATCAAAATGAACAAACGACTGCTGCCAGTGAAGTGTGCCTTGAATAAGGGGACATCAAAGGGCATCTAGAGTTTGTGACGAGGACCAGAGGCGCCTGAGACCGTGACTCCAAAGACAAGCTTTCCTTCACACTGTGCATGATGTTTTATTGTGTGTGACCCACCATACCCCTGCAAAGAAGAAAATCCTCTGTCCGTGCTCTTCCTGTGGAGGACAGTGGGAACAGGAGGCAGAGTGTCAGCCTTTTGTCCCTCATTTCTCTTATACGGCAGTTCCTTTCTATTCCACTGGGCTTCTGCACATGAAATCCATCTCTGTGTGGGTGGCGGTGGCCCCAACTTACTTCTGTGCTGTTCACAGAGTTATTTTCATTATTGGTACATGATGTGCTATCTCTGTAACTCACTGTATTTGGAGAAACAAGTGTTGGACTCCGGAGGGGTAAAATGTAGTTTAATTGCCTTAACTCTCTTGTTGCCATTGGGGTAAACATGGCTGTCCCTCATTCCTCATCAAATGCCTGTGATCACCAAACCTGGGTCAATAATGAAACTGGTGTGGATTTCAGTGTCTTAGGATTTGAATTGCGCTCTGTGCTCTCTATTTCTATCCCACAGTGCAAAATGGTAAATCAATTTGATGTGTTCCATACCCCTCGCTGAGAGTCACTCTGACACCACACAAGATCTTAAATATAATTTCAACCATCTAGCAGGGGTGCCCAACCTTTTGGCTTCCCTCGGCCACACTGGAAGAATGGTCATGGGCCACACGTGAAATGCACTAACACTAACAATAGCTGATAAGCCAAAAAGAAAAAAAGGTCTGTGCATAATTTTCATGATTTTTTTAAGGAATTTTATGAACTTGTGTTGGGCCACTTCAAAGCCATTCTGGGCTGCTTGCGGTCCATGGGCTGCAGGTTGGACAAGCTTGGTGTACAGGTAAGGATGTGGTCTGGTTTCTGGTGACAGTACTAACACTTACGGAGTGTTTTCCATGTGCTAGTATTTCCACAGGTCTTATTTCATTCACTACATGCACAAGAGTTCTGGAGAGCGAGTATTACTAACCTCACATTGCAGATGAGAAAACTGAGGCGTAAGACTTAGGTTAAATAAACTGCCAATGGCCATGCAGCTAGGAAGTGGCAGAGCCAGGATGTGCTCGTAAGTGCCTCTTTCTAAGCCCCACGTCCTTTCTGCTCTGACATGATGCCTCTTCTAGTGAGTGCAGCACCTGTGGGACAAAAGCTGCCACCAGCATCATTTGGAATGCAGCAAAAGAGAGCCAAGTGGATCCTGTTGGGGAAGCCATTAATGCTTCTTATGCTGCCCTATGCATACGACACGGTGCTTGAAGAAAAAGAGAGACCTCCTTTCTGTCCCATGCCTTGGCAGGTGGCTGAGTACAGCCAGATCCCTATGCATTTTTTCTACCCCATTTCTCAGGCATCATAAGACACTATTTGCCTTAAATTAGTCCTGCATATCTGACTCTGGTTTCCCGGCTTCCAGAGATAAAATGTTATACCTGAGTGGGCTGCAGAAAACATCACTCCTCTAAATCAAGGTCTCAGAGGAAAGAGCATGGGCATTCTCGGTCTCCACCGGCTCGGGAGCCAACACGTCCAAGTTCAAATAACGGTTCTGCCACTTTCTAGCTTGATCTTGGGCTAATCACTTCCTTTTTCTGGGTCTTGGCCTCCTCATCTGTAAAAATGGAAATAACAACAGTACCTATGTCACAGGGCTATGGTGGGACTTAACGAATTCATGTACACAAGGCCCTTACGTGACACCCCTTAGGAAGTGCTTTTAGCTGTTGCTGCCATGGAGGTAGAGTTTCCCTATGCACCTGTGACAGTGTCCCTGGGAGAGATTTCCTGGCCTCTCCTGGCATCATGGCACCACTCACTGGAATCCTAGCGAGTACTTCAATTCCTGAGGGCTTAGGTAATGCAGTTTTTGCTTTCTGCATGATATGCCCTCAGAGCAGGTCTGCGTCCTTTCCTTTGTCTCCGTGGATTTATTCCTCATTTCAGGCTTCTGCTTTTTGGAAAAGGCAAAGGAGGCAAACCTGGATGCCTTGTGCTGGTGAGGCTCTGTGGTTAGGAAGGGAAGCTTTACATCCTTCCCACTGGCCCTTCCTGGCGTCTGTCATAACAATACGCCATTCTATTTCAGTCCATGCCGTCAGCTGCAGATGTGTTCTAGGTCCTACGGTTGTTTTAGTGGATCCAAAAGAATTATTGAAATGAAGGCTCCTGACCTCAAGGACCTTCCAGCCTGTATCCTTTTATTAGTCCCTCAATTTCCTCTGCATCTACCTATTGATCCACCTGTATCTACATACAACATCCAACCTGTTGATTTGTTGCTTTTCAGATGGTGGCACCCTGGCATTGTGAGTTCGGGTGAGTTTGCTAAAAGTGGCAACTTTTACTATATCCTGATAGCTTCATAGAGCTGCAGTTAGGAACATTCTGGGTGCCTTCTAAGATGATTATTTTTCAAGTCCCTATCCTCCTTCATCTCTACAAGTAGAAATGTTTGAAAAATATATCATGAGATGTGTTTATAAAACCTTGTCCAATGTTTAAGAAATATCAGCCTGCCATTAGGGGCCAAGTATTGTTCTTAGAACTGGGAAAAATGCAAAGAAGAAATCATGCCCATTCTTTGTTTTTATAGAACCTGCATTCTAGGGGGGGAAACAGCCCATAAACAGGCAACCAGAAAAGCAGTTAACATTTGTGTTATGTATTAATACTATGGGGAAAAAAAGGAAGAAGAGGCAGAGGAGGAAGACAGAGGGGGACAGGGAGACATAGAAAAGGTGACAACACCAGGACAATTTGATACTGAGTACATGGGAACGCCCCTTCTGAAGGAGTGGCATTTAAGTTGAGACCTAAGGGGAGAGAGAGCCAGCCATTTAAAGAGTTAAGGGAAAAGCATTCTGGGCAGAAGGAACAGCAGGTGCAAAGTCCCAGAAACAGAAAAGAGCGTGATATTCAAGCCAGAAAGAGCACGCCAGCGTGGCTGGAACCCGGCGAGTGGTACAGCCCACGGTAAGGGGTTTGCCTGCATCGGTGAAAACACGTCCCGCATGTTATCACAGCAACTGGTACTGCATGCTGGGCACCACACGGAGATCTTGCCTTCCTGTGATCTGACATACTCTTGCACCAACTTTAACAACCATTTGCTACATAAACATTTTCAAGTGCTAAAAAAAAAAAGACTAGGACAGAAGGAAGTTTTAGAGAAACTTTGCCCAATTTGGATGGAAAGGGAAAAATACAAATCTTTAGTTAAATGATTTTTTTTTAAGTTTTCAATTGTTGAATTTATTGGGGTCACATGGGTTAGTAAAATTTACATAAATTCCAGGTGTACAGTTCTACAATACATCATGTATGTGTTATTATATGTTCATCACCCAGAGTCAGTTCTCTTTCCATCACCATATAGTTGAGACCCTGTCCCTTCTCTCCCACCGCCTCGCCCCATCCCCTCAGAAAACCACTAATCATTAAACTATTGACTGTGTCCACAAGTTTTTGTTTCTTTGTTGCTTTCAGCTTTGTGTTACATATACGAATGAAATCACATGATTCTTGTTTTTTCTGTCTGGCTTATTTCACTTTGTATGAGGGTCTCAAGGTCCACCCATGCTGTCATCCACCCATGTTGTCATAAATGGCCCTATTTCATCTTTTCTTGTGGCTGAGTCATGGAGACAGCCAAAGTGGCCTTCATAGGTGACTGGATAAAGAAGCTGTGGTACATACACACAATGTAATGCTACTCAGTCATGAGTGCTCATGTTTTTAAAGGCTCTCATCTGGTCTGTTATGAAGACAAAACTGGTCAGTGAATAGCAATTTAGGTTCCTTTGAATAACAGTTTTAAGTGCTTTAACGTGAATTGTTGGTATCAGAAAAGACAGAGTGTATTTGTTACAGATGCATTCAAAATCCCACACATAATTTATCAATTAATTCATATAAATAACATCACATTTTCCTGGTCCCTGGATCTGAACTTAAAATGTGATAAGGCTAAGGTAACTCATTTCTCTGATATGTGCCAAAAATGAGAGTCCAGAGTTCAGGAGCAAAACCTAGAGCAAAAAGAAAAAGGCACATAAATGCCTTAGAAAAACCAGATGTGGATAATTGCTTGGTATAACTTGTTAGTTTACACATTAAATGTTATTGCCCCATTAAGAGAGTATCTATTTCTTCTAGAACGTGGTCCAAACTGTTTATTTTAAATAGCTAATCAAATAGTATTTAGAATATTAATGTCATTTCATCTTAAAAGCCTTTTATTTATTGTTTGCTCTAATTTATCTAAAGGCTCTGCTCTTTTGTAATATTAAAAAATACAAAGAATTGTATGGGGGTGCCCTGGTGGTGTAGTGGCTAGGCTTTGGCGCTCTCAACGCTGCGGCCTGGGCTCGATTCCCAGCCAGGGAACTACCAAAAAATAAATAACTAAGTAAATAAATAAGTAAGTAAGTAAGTAAATAAATAAATAAAAAGAATTTTGAAAAACCCTTTAACAGCAACACCACACAAGAATGGTGACTGTCCGGAGCACAGTGACTAGAAGAGAAGTCCCTTGATTTAGAAATAAGGGCTTTCTTTCTGATTTAATTAAATCTCTAAATGTTAACAAAGCATTTGCCAATGAAGTATTTAATTACTTTGAAGATAATCCACTCCCCCACGTTCATTTTCCAGATGAGAAAGTTGAGAATAACAATTTAGGACATAACCGCCCGTACAAGGCCCTTTATAATCTCTAGCCAGGAAGAGATCCTCTCATTCTCTTTGCCTTGGAAAACCAAAGCCAATCATTGTCATTTCATGTATTTGAAGCCAGGAAGTAAAGATCTCCCCGAATTTACAGAATAAAATCACTTCTCTAACAATTCCTTTCAGAACGGGCTTCAAATTGCAAAATAAAAAATATATATATATATACAGCATACCTCTCTTCTCTATTTATATCTTCTGTATTTATATCAGAAGTGAATTATCATTTAGGAAGCACAGTGACTTGTATTCTAAGAACAAATTAGCCTCATTAGCTAGTACAAAATGCTGCTCCTCCAGCTTTGATGCAGGGATTTAAAAAAAAAATTGATTCATCTTTGCTTTGTTATCAGAAGTCAATGTTCAGATTAAATGACAGCTCCCAGCCACACATAGAGATAATATGGCAGATCCATTGTTGCTTTTGGTCACTGCCTTTACACATATCCTGGGCACCCGGAAAAGATGGACTAGATAAACCATCTGCCATAAGCACTTACACTAATACCAAATTTTGAAACGGCCCCGTCTGAGTGCAGCAAGCACGCAGGAGATGTCTGAAACTCTGACAGATGCGGAGATCCACTTGGTTCGTCAGGGTCGAAGGGTCATGGCCAGGGTAAATCTAACGACTCTGGAATGAAAAGTATGATAACAATGTAAACTCATACGTTCCCAGCCCTGGCCTCGTTTTACTCCCCTAAGAAGATGCTTTAATGAACACCCAGCTTTTATTCCTCGTTGTCCTTCTTGTAAATTCCAGTCCTCCATTTCAAACTGCAATATATACTTTCATGCTCATAACACTTTTAATAATTCTTGACTCACAGGGACAATTTTGGGAAAACACCCTTCAGTGGAAATGCTTTAGTCTTGTTACTCTTTTGAGTCAAATCGCAGTGTCCATTTTTTTCATAAATCAGCCCATCCCTTGTTAATCACTTTTGTTGTTTTACGATGATTTGCCTCTTGTCCTGTGATATCTGTCTGCTCCCAAGATACCCAGACCCAAACGCAATATTTCAGGTGTGTTTCCGCCAAATGCACTAAATTACTCCACCTCTCCCTCATGACATGATGTCTCCACACAGACGGCCCCAAATCACATTAGCTTCCACAGCATATTGGACCACATCTAATTTGTGGTCCACTCTCCCCTGGTCTCTTTGGCATTACTGTTCTTTGAATTTTCCCCTCTGGCTCCTTACTTCTGTAGTTTGCTTTTTCCCTCCAAAGCATTAGGGTTACACCTGTCTGCCTTAATTTTCATTTTGTTTGATCTTTTCCATATTTTTAACCTCCCAAACCCTACCTAGCATTCCTCTTTATTCACTGGTGTGTTTCCAACGCTTCTTGATTTAATTTCATCTGTAAACCTAATTAACGTGCTGTTTACTACATTTCTTTTCCAGGTTACAAATGGACGTGCTCAGAAAAAAAAAAAAAGAAAGAAAACAAAACGACACTAACAGGAATTCCCGGGGCCCTTCTCAGCACCTCTCCTACTGGGACCGCTTCTGAAAGTGCAATTAACTTTCTGCAGCTCAGGGGATGGCTGCTCCAGCCCCGTTACACCATTCTGATGGACAGCTGGGTCTCTCCCCTAATCAACCAATTTGGAGATACAACAATTACAGAAGATAGCAATTACTAAGCGCAGTCTGCCACCGTGAAGATGCAGGTTGAGAGGAGGGAGAGGAAAGAAGAAATGGCCCAAGTTTAGAGTCAGATGACATGAGACCTCAGCCTCATTGGAGGAATGGACCTACACAGGGTGAGGTGTACCAGTAAGCCCCCAGTTCATGTCCAGCCTCCCCACAACCAAAGACTAGTGATTGCTTTGTGTTGTTATTCCTTTCTTTTTTCTTTTTCTTGGTTGGTTCCCTGAGCCCAGGCCGTGGCAATGAGAGCGCCGAAGCCTAGCTACTCCTCCACCAGGGAATGCCCGTGTTGTTATTCTTAGAGATTCCAAGTTTCTTAATATCACACGCTGATAGTTAAACAACTACTCTTGAGGTATTTCCTTATGTCTTTGTTTTTTTTTGTTACAATCTAAATATATTTCACTTTGTTTTTTGAAATGAGTATAATGACGGGCAGATCTATTTCACAATGATTATGATCCGTACAGCTTTGAAGAGATGTCCTCTTACTGTCTTTTCTTCCAGCTCAGTAATTTCAAGTTCATGATCTTCCCCTACGTTCACTTTAATAACAATCTCCAAAGCACAGATAACTTTCTCTACATCCAGTGAAAAGACCCCCCAAGTGGGATACTAATCAATGAGAAAATAGTGTCTCAATTGCAATGCTCCTAGTCTTATCTTAAGGTTATAAAAACATCATAAGAAAACTAGTGAATCTCTATTTACATGTATATTTAATTAGGATGATTTCTAATTAAATATATATATTTTAATACAGGGACTATGAGAACAAGAAAGGCAATTTTTAAAAATTGGTTCAGTGAAAGAAGTCATGTCAAAAACTAGTGGAGTTTAATAAAGAAATTGTCCCCAACATCCACTGGGCATTTATCAGGAAAGAGAGGAAAACCAGCTAAAAGGATGGTTGGCAGGGACACTATTTCATATTTGAGGGGGAGATAAACCTCATTAGAGGATCTTGAGAATATTTTACAAAAGTCTTGCACCTTCTTTTTCTCCATTTTCTGTTTTCATAAAACAAAGAAAATAAATGCAAAGGACCCGACATAAAAGTCCAGCTTTCCACTGAGTGTTAACAGGAGAAAAAAGGGTTTTAGAGGGGAGACACCCAAGAGAGACGAGCATTACGAAGGCAATCCGATGTGCTATGTTAGGTAGATAGGAAGTAGGCTCTAGAAAGCCTGTGACACCAGAGCTCATGGAACCCAGAAGCAGGTGAAGCTCACACTGGAAGCTTCCACAACGCTTTGGCCAATCTCACCTACACTCCGTAGGTGAGAGCAAGCTAAATACTTTCCCTCTAGCACAGAATGCAGTAAGTCCAGATTGGGTTTAGCAATGATTCTGATTGCTGGCTTTGTCCCCTCTTGGTTGTGTGGCCTTGTTCAAGACATCTGATCTCTCCCTGACTCAGGTTTCTCATCTGTTCCAATATGTCCTCACTCTCCCACGGGGTTGCAGTAATGATCACATGAAATGATGGAGGTGAAACCTCAAACTTCATACAGAAAGGAGACATTTTTCGTAATTAAGGTTTCACGGAAACTTGAAATGTTTTCTTGTTACTGAGAGTGTTTATAGTTACCATTAATCACCACTAGAAAAACATTCGATTTTTTATTTATGAATCCTAGACCAGTGATATTAACACTTTTATTTTCAAGCAGACCAAGAAACAGGTAAAAATTAAACATCTGAAATCTTAAAATCATTTGATATGTTTGTGAAATATGTAATTCATACGTATACTTCTAATTGTATTTATTCTGTAACCATCTATTTAAAACAATCACATCTAGTATGCAGTTTTTCATAGGCTTTCAATCTGAATGTTTATATTTTGGAATTATTCTGTTATGTTAGTACTTCTAAATATTTTGCTGTTTCCACTTATTTCATTTCTTTATCAGTGATACGCAGTAAAGAGGAAATCATTTATATCTACCACATAGAAATGATCAAATGTTTGACAATCACAATGATGAATTTCTGAGCAATGAATCATATAATAGGGTACTTAAATTAATTTAGCTATTAGCACTCCTGAAACAACTGGACATATCACTTGTAAATTGTTTATATATCAGTGAACAGTTGACCCAATTTGGTTGCAAATATGGCTAAAATTCACCAGACTACAAATATTGACTCTGATTACTGCAACTCCTGACTGATCAGTGATCCAATCTATTACTCACTGGTCATCCTGCAAGTGGTCTGTGCATTTGGACACACAATGCATGTTATAATTTAGATTTAGCCTCCAACAGTGCATAGGCAAGAAAAACAAGTAAAGTATGGAAGAATTCCAGGGATGTGTGTGTGTGTGTATGAAATTGATATTGCCTATTGGAAGTTCTCTATTAAAATGCATATCCAAGAATTTTTGTTAACAATTAGAGGACTCCTGTTGAGTATAGAATGACATTGAGTTATCCACGTGAAAAGAAGTTTAAGAATAGATGAATATTGTCTAAAGGAGCAAGAGTATATTACCTGAAGTCACCGATCAGTGGGACAATAGGGTATTGTGCGCTCATAACATGATGTGATAGGAAGTAATGACACAGCACCAACTATGTAATGTTCCTGCCCACAACCTGAACCTGAATCTAATCAAGTCTAGAGCTCTAAATACCAGGAAATACGGGGGTAGAGGACCAGGTTAAATGTCTCAGCAAGGAAACACTCGGCCAAACTCAGAAAGACAGACATTCTAAGGACAAATGACCCATTTATCCAACTAATCAATGAAATGAAAAAATAAAAAATAAAATAAACTTAGGAGATGTAATGAGGACCTTGTTTTGGACTTGATTTGAACTAAGTGTATAAACACACATTTAAGATAAGCAGAGGATGCTAAAGATGGACTAGGAATTAGATGATATTGAAGAAATATTATTAGTTTTGGTCAGTTTATTTTAAAAAATTGCCCTTGTCTATTAGGGATAAATATTGAAATACTTAAGAGTGAAATGACATTTTGAATTTGCTTTAATTAAGGAAAGGGCGGGGGGAAGTGTGAATGGATGACAGTCAGAAAAATAATACACAATTGGCAAGATGTTAATTGTTAAATCCAGGTGATGGACACCTGAGGGCTCCATCTACTTATTTTGTAAGTTTTAAGTTTTCCCATGCTAAGACATGTTTAAAAGAGTAAATGTATCTACACTTCCATAGTTTGTTCACATAACACATTTTGGGGAATAAACTGTAGCTTGAATCTTGATTCGCGTGCAAGTTCTATACCGCACATCACCGATAATTAGCTCGATTCTAAGTCGCTATTGCATAACAGCCCAGGAATCCCCATACAGCACTCTGGGTCCCATTTACAAAACTAAACCAGAAAAGCACGCCACACTGAATTCTTACCTATCACGTCTTTCCTCCTTCCCCGCCTCCAACAGACTAACAAGACTGGGTCGGTTCATAGCTCTCATTGCATCTTGATAATGATCACACAGTCTTCTGGGTGGGCGTAGGGTGGGAAACACGAGCTGGGTGCTGGACCCAACGCGTGAGGTGACGCTCACGGGGTCTGTAGTTAATGCATTGGGAGAACATAGTGAGGGTGAAGGGAGATGATGTCAATGTAAAATGTCCTCAATGCTCGAAACTCATGTGTCAATTCCCCTTGGATTTTTGTTTCCCATTTGTAAATGGTTTTATTTTAAATGGCTAGGCTTTATTTTCGTTCCCCACTTCTCCAACATAACAGATACATGTGTTTTCAAGCCTGGGGGGCGGAATGTATCCTAGCTTGCCATGTGCAGAGCCGAGATGTTGCCCTGGGGAGCGTGGTGGGCCACAGTGTGAGCGACTGTTTGAAGGGAAGAATGAAAGCACATCCTGATGCCTTGGAGCGAAGAGAAGGGGAAGGATGCTTCCATTAGATGAGATGCCAATAAATCGGAAAGTCTAATGTGCTCAGAAATAGATGGCAGCCGGGACAAGGAATGTGGAGTCACATGGCAGCAGCTGACCACACCTTCCATGTTTAATTTTTATTTAATTCCTGAGAAAGGCAGAAGCTCAAAGGAATGAGCACCCTCATCCTCACCCTTCAGAAAAAAACTTTTGCCAACCCCACAAGTGCCAAAGCCTGGAAATAGACCTATCGGTGACTCCCCTGAATGGTGCTGATTGATTAACAGCAGTGCTCATCCGACTCTCAGCCACAGAGCTGTTTCAGACCAGGTGAAGAGGTGCAAAGTGGACATTTCCAGCCCGTTCATCTGGGCTCGTTTCATCTGTTGTCATCTTTGTGCCCTCCTCATCCCTCCTCCACTATCTCTTTGTTGCTCTAGGTCACAAAAGTACAGTTAACAAATTAAGGTATTTTATCTGTTTTAAGCAGAAACATTTTTGTCATCGCTGTCAGGAAATGAACTGAAGTTAAGGGATAGAATTAAGGTTCTGAATAATAAGAAGTTAAGTTGGTTTTATCGTGAGGTAGTAACACAGAAGTAGTGGACAAATGGAAATAAATTTGCTTAAATGACTTTAAATAGTTGGGGTTTTTTATTATTAAATATAGGTAACAATATGCATGACTGTCTGGAAACAAGATGGCATGGTTTTAATGGTCAAGAACTTTACACCCAGTAAGAAATAATTAACCCTTCTTATAGTGGATTCTCCAAAGTCTCAGAACACATATAAGACACTCACTGTGTTGCATTGATTATGACTAGAAGCTGACTTATTATGCTGCTGTTAGTTCAATATAAACTGGGAACCCTAAAAAAATTTGGAGGTTAGTTGGGGACATGGAGTTAAATGACATCCAATCAATTTTTTTCATCTGTGATTTCCCTTGGGGGAAGCAAATTGGTTAAAATGTATGTGTCAAGTGTCAGGCTTTAAGAACTGAGAACTGATTCCCTTAATACAGAGGGTGATTATTGATTGTTTAAGAATTCTGAATTTTCATATTTCTTAGATCGTAGGTTCATTTATTCAACAAGGATTTATGGAGCACATACTATGTTCAAGGGAAAGTGTGTATAGATTTAAAACCATTATTCAATCCTTTGTTTTTAAAATTATTTAATAATTAGGTAATAGTTTTTGGCTTTCCCATAATATGAACAGACTTTTGTCACAATAAAAATATTAAAAGGAAACAGTGATTTCTTTTTAGCCACTAACAAACAAATTGCTTTGTTCTCTCAACTTTCCATCAGATATTAAATGTCATTGCCCAAAAGATTATACTATATTGTATTTTTAATTCAAACCCAAATCATAGCATTTTTAGATGAAATTAGAGCCAAGTCCCATTGGTATGTGAAAGCGGCAATATCATGATTTCTCCATATTATGTATTCCAGCATTTTTTTTCTCATTTCCCAACCTGTTCTGTAGACAGGTTTCCAATTCTGTACCATGTCTTCAAGTGTGGTTCTACAGGAAATTTCATACAATTGGGAAATACTCATTCTATTTTAGAAACAAATAACCCTCTAATATGAGAACAAATTTTGATCTAAATGCAAAGTGTACTTTTATTTCCAAAAATTTGACCTTTATTTCCCACAAAACTCCTATGAAGAAAACCCATTCATGAATTTTATCTATATCAGAGCAAAAATATCTAATGGCCTCTTCTATGAAATTCATATTTATCAATTATGGCTTTCTCAGGGAAATTCTAATTTGCAAAAATGCTCCATATTCCAAGCTTTAACAGTTGGAGGTGGATGTCCTTAAGGATAGAAGGGGGAAAAAAGTTCTTTTTTAAATGGCACATTTACTAATTATAAAATGCTCTTATCTTTCTGCAGCCAAAGCCAAAATGAACATGTGCCTTGTACTAAGAAATCCCAGGATTGTCACAACTTGTGCCAGCTGTTGAGGTTATGACACCTGTGCCAGCATCGCCAGCTCTGCCCACTGTCATCTGTTCCAACTGTTCCATCTGCACTGTTTGTACCAATTCTCCCATTTCTGCATCTGTACCTTCTGCAGAAATGTTTCCAACAATGCCAGCTGTGTCATTGGTGCCAAATATGCCAGATGTTCTATTTGTCCACCCTGGGCCAAATCAAGGCAGTTTTGTGCTCATTAGTTTTAGCTGGTAGATTCTATTTTACAATTTTTTGAGATGTATTTAGATTGAATCCAGGCAAAAATCCCCCTTACAGAGATGTTACATCGATCTATCCATCTTTTTGCCCACTGCAACTTTATCTAAGGACAGAAAGTAGGTCAATGCCATCTTGATCCTATTAAACCAGTTCAAGATAAACCAGTTCAATGTTAAACCAGTTGTGGTAGGGCATTTCCCACCAGGTAAAATGACATAGAAGCAAATATTGCAAAAGCCATGCAACACAACAATAAATGGGCAAAGTAATTTACAAAGAATAAACTTTGTTCTGATAAACACATTGAGAATGTTCAAAAATCAATATGCCGAGCCGATCAGAGTAATCTATGGCATAATGTTCTATTAAGCTGCCTGTTTATTGGTCTTTTAATTGACAGAGCTACACAGTATTAATGTGTGTGTCATACAGTCCACTTTCTGGGTTCTGCTCTACAGTGTTAACCAAGGGTGCACACGGGTGGCAGGGCCAGACCTCCTGCGCCTGCCACTTCCTGGTATAATAGAACTAAGCAAGTTCAGAAGCTGGTCCTCCAGCCAAAAGTGAGCTTCTCTCTTCTCTCTCAAATGTCAACTCTACCCATGCCAACAGAAACCAGTCTATGAATAAGAATGCTCTTTCAGCTTTAAAGCTAAAAATTTTTTAAAAAGTATTTTCATACTCAGAACCTCAGTATTCTACATCACCACAAACCAAAAGATAGTGTTTTTCTCTTGCATTCAGGAAAGACTTTTTAAAGAAATACTAACAGTTAATCTCTGAACTTTAACCCAGATTCCAGCCTCTCAGATCCTTGTGTGATGTGGAGGATGAGCCTAGAGTTTATCATTTGAAAACTGATGCTTTCACCAAGAATGCGAGGCCCAGGGGACACGATGTGACCCCGTGTTTCTTCGCCTGGATTATTCAACTGAACCCTTTCCGGTGATGAAAGTTGTGTCTGTTCGCTACCGGTCGAACATGTTAATGATGAAGTTCTTCACAACAGATAAAAGGTCAGTTCACAAGGATGTCTAAAGATGTGTACTGTCCAGGATGTGAGGGCGATCTGGCTGTGACATCTGTCACCCCATTGATCGCCAGGGTTGATTCGGCTGATCTGGCTGGCGAGGCGGGTGTCCCTGTCCTCCCTCACCGCTCCATGTGTGTCCCTCCCAAAGCTGTGTGCTCGGTCGAAGAGGACGACCTTCCCCGATAGAGGAGAGGACCGATCTTCGGTCAAGGGTATATGAGTGGCTGCGCTCCCCTGCTAGAACCTCCGAACAAGCTCTCAAAGATGTGTGCCGTTCATACATGTGACAAGGTCCAGTGAGGAAATGTCCCAACGGCTTTATGAGGTTTCCAAATCCACGCAGCAAACACTAATCTCCCACGATGATTCACCAAATTGGCCCCAAATTAATGAATTTACCTAGGTCTTAGGCTAAAACTCCTGATGACATCATTTGTTCCCAGAGAAGGGTCCTGTATGCAGAGGTTCTAGAATCTCGACCCCCCAGGAGCCGGGTCTCAGTACACGCCAGCATTCCTGTGTGGGTAGAATAACCTCCATTCAATGTTATTTTCCCCTTGAAGGGTCGTAGTTATGTCTCAATATCCCAGGTCCTTCATTCTTCTACCCAGGTTTTATCTGTTTCTGATCTTTTCGCTCTGTACTTTTTCCTAATCTTCTCTGAACATGGAAAGGAGATTTATTAATAACAAATAGCAATGAAATAACACAGTGGCTTTCTACCAAAATATACCCGCTTCCTAGCTTGAGGGATCCAATCTGATCTGCTGACTTTAACTTCTAGAAATGCTGCACATTTTTATTTTATTTTAATTCCCTATGTTACCAGGTTCTAGGAGGGAGCATCCTTAATTGGGATGAAAATAGTTCTATCACTTGTTGGGGGTGCACCCTGTACTCTCTCAGAACATTCTAATTAATAGGACTTCTGCTCCCAGCTGACAAAGACGTTTCCGATGGTGTTTTGGCCCAACATATTTACCGCCTTCATATGAGTCATTTGAACACTTGGAGGAAGTCATAAACTTCACAAGTTTATGTAAAATAGAGAATTCCATGTTAGGAGTGTCCAGGAGACATCCAGGGCTGAGGACAACTGCCATCCTCTCTCTGGCCTCTTTCATGGAAGTCCTTAATGTGGTGACCACGAGAACACTCAGAGTGGTGGGTAAGGAATAGAAAACCACACATTTCAAGTTTCCAATGGCAAAGCAGAGGAAAAGCCCCACGTGATTTTGCAATTTGCTAACATCACATTTAGCTTCCCCTTTAGAGAGCTGTTTCTCTGGAGTGAGTAAGGATGCTCTCCCCATTGAGTGCTCGCCATTTACAGTAAGCAGGACCTCAGCCGTCTTAAGCTGCTTATTTTTCTACCCACTTCCCCAATATCACAGAGTCCACACTTTCAAATTTGGAAAGAAAATGGAAAATCTTAATTTTGCAGGTGCATTATCATTAGATGCATGAGCATACTTACTGTGAGTCTCATTCTTCAAATTTCAAGTATATACTAGCAGTTGTATGATCAACATTTATTAAAATATTATAAAAGATAACTCCCCCTGAGGGGACATGGCTCAGCTGGTCATTTTCATAATTTTCTCACTCATTTCTACACTGTTATTTTCGGGCAAATGACGTTGCTTGACTCACTAATGTTCTAAGCTGTTGTGATCAGCTCCTAAATGGTAGTCCCCAAACTCCAGTGTTGACATATGTAGATAAGCTATTTACATCTAGAAGTCTGTCAAAATGTGAGAGCAGGAGGAAAGGGAGATAGAAAGGAAAATAAGGCAAGGATAGAAAAGCATAAATCATTACACCTCATTAATAAGAGAAGTGGGCAGGAATACGTTGTCTTGGTTAAATGAAACAAGGAGAATAGAGATCATTAGAAATTAATAACTCAGAAAGTTATTAAGTCCTCAAGTAGACAGGAGCTTCAGACTCACTTATGCCATCAGAAAACTGAGGTCCTCAGTGGTTAAGTGACATATCCAAGCTCACACAGCTAATTAATGGCCAAGTCAAGTTTAGCATTAATATATCCTCAGGTTCCTCATCTGTAAAGTGGGGATGATGATGATAATAGAATCTAACCCATCACATTGTTGTGAAAATTAAAGGAATACATAGATATAAAGCATTTAGAACAAGGTCTGACAGATAGTAAACACTGTATGTGAGCTACTGTCGTCATCATCATCATCATCATCATCATCATTGTCATCATATCATCAGAGTACTTGAACCTGTGTGATTTTTACTTCTCTAGGATCATACTAGCTGAATCTTGCAAATCTTAGCATAAATTTAAGGGCACACTTTTATCCTCGGCTACACATCTTTCCGTGCTTATCGTTTGACCATCGGATTTGCCCTATGAAAAAAAGAAGTTGGCATCTGAACCTGGAATTAAGAAGCAGTGGCCCAACTACTTGAGTTTCTGTTTCCCACCTGGCACACAACGCAGACATTGGGTCAATGCTGAGAACACGGAGGTTCCCACGTTAATGGACTCAGAAAGGACACAGAAACAGCAGTATCTGGCTCTAGAAAGAAAGCAACTCACCTCAGCGGCATGCTCACAAATACTCACACAGATCCTTTTCAATTACCTCTTTTGTGCCAACCACAGGTATATGGGTCCCGGCTGGGCAATAGGAAGAGTTAAGGCCACAGGGACTCCAGAAGGAAAAGCTCCACTCCAAATGGACTCAGGTAAGCCACTAGAGTGGCTACCTGATAAAGCAAACATCTCATATTTGCAAAACACCTCACACTCCTCAGGTTTTTACTATTATCTTCTAATTCTAGGCTTCAGTATTCGATGTCACATTTGAATCACCTGGCATGGGGGTGGGTGGGCATTTGAAGAATAGGGGCCTGACCAATTAAATCAGAATCTCCCGGGATGGAGGCCAGGCCTTGGTGTTGTTCAGAGGCTCCCCGGCTCTTCAGGTGCATCATGGGGTTAAGAAATACGCTCATAAGCCCAGCCAGTATTCCTGACTCTTCGTTAAAGCAGGCTCCTAACAGAGAAATTTAAATGCGGACATTTAAATGAATTATTTAGAACTTCAGGATGTTGAGCTTTCAACGTGAAATGTTACTTCAGGAAAACAGGCTGGGTGAAGGCTGGTTAACTTCTCCTTTCCAGGTTTCTGTTCTCAGATTCGTTTCTTGCCTCCTCTCAATACATTCAAGTTGGACGGAATCACAAAAGCCAGAGATAGAACATGAGCTCCTGAACTTGCTCCATATGCTCCCGTAGGAGTTTGCCTCGCTGTTAACCTTGATAGAGCTCAAGATCCATCGTAGCAAGTGTTGTGATGAGTGATGATACAGGCAGAATCGTGTTAGAGAGATAGGTCACTGCATGGGTATTTAGTGCTGTTGCAAACACGCAGCGCTAGCCCTAAGCCTCCTTCACAGCAGCATCAGGATGAATCCACAGTGTGTTGGACAAATACTAAACAGCTTTTTTCAAGCAAACCTTTCAAATTGAGTTTAAAACAGTTCACAGCACTTTCATGCACGGAAGCAGAGTTTCGCAGCCCGTGGACAATGGCACCCTTGTGGGGCCCAGATGGCTCATGGGTGTGCCAAGTGAGTGACCCCTTCATCCTGGGGGCAGCCAGAGCTCTGGGCGAGTTGCCCTCAGATGTCAGCAGCCTCACCCCATTGGCCGTACGAATGTTACCATTTTCTGTATGTGCCATGACACGAAGAATGTTGGAGAACACTGGGAAGCACAAGCCACACGCTGGGGCAGCGCTCTCTAGACAAGTTTTTATTTTGTTGACTATCCCAGGTTTTTACTTTGGAATATTAATATAAATAATTATCACCGGTGACTATTGTTCATAAAAGCAAGGGGATAAGTGGTTTCTAAAATGCTTTCATTTTAAAGTAGTTTATGTCATGCAAGAGACTAGACCAAATGTTTTTATCAAGAAGAATCAAATCTTTTCTTCCTGATTTTCATTTAGGAATTTTTCAATCCTACAGCTGAAATGACATCACAATAAATGTATATATTCCCTTTATCTATATTCATAAGTAGTTCACATTTGGCTACATTTGCTTGATCTCTTAACTTTTCTTTCTGTAGAACCATCTGAACATCACAGACATCATGTCACTTCACCCCTAAATACTTTTCCATTCTCCCCTAGGGGGAAAAATACATTCTCCCAAACCACCATGATATTGTTGTTGCTGCTAAGAAAATTAGTATGAGTTCAATGTTATCTAATAAACAGTTCATACTCAAATTTCTTCAGTTGTTTCAAAAATCTCATTTATAGACTTTTTTTCCCCCATCCAAAATTCAATCCAGTTCCATACATTGGATGTGGTTGTTATCAATACATCTCTTCAGTATCTTTTTGTTTTTCATGATGTAGTTTCTTGGGAAGAATTCAAGTTAAGTCATCTTGTAGAACATTCCACATTCTGGAGTCATCTGTTTACTCATGCTTGGATGGGTGGAAAGGGCATTTTCATAGTCCTGAACATATGGGAAAGAATAATCTAGACTACATGAATACATTGGACCTAATAAAGAAACCCATTCCATGGTCTCTATTTTACTCCCTGTGGAGTGTCAATGACTTAGTCACAGAATTAGGCTGACCAGGTGTACCATTTTAAATAGGACAGAAAACGGTACTGTCCCATTTCAAATTGTAGCCATGGTCGGCCTACTGACCTCTTGAATTTAGCCCGGTGAGACGAGGCTGACCAGACATACCCTTTGAAACAGACAGTACTGTCATTTTCTGTCCCATTTAAAATGGGACATCTGGTCACCCTAGGTCAGCGACTTTGAGATGGAAAAGCGAGGGGCCTGGAAACAAGCATTTCTGCCCTTTCCAAAGTGACTTAAAGCTGTTCCTACCATTGCTCTTCTTGGTGGGTCAGGGCAGCTCAAACATATTAAACATTCAAGGGATTTAATATGCGTGGGACTTTGTGTAGCCTAAGGTGTACCTGTCACAGGCTAATTACCAACAGTGACCACAGTCCCCTTTAATGGATGAAATAGGAAGATTCTGAGTCAAGAATGCATGCTTGCTGCCATCCCTCTGAGGGGACAGAAGACCCACTGCTTGTCTGGCTTAGTTCTCTCTCGGCACCCTTTCCCTGCAGCGGCAGCCATATTTAGTCTTGTCCTGGTGTTCTCTCTGGAGAGTAACTCCGACCTGTCCCATTCTTTCTCCCCACTGCCCTCAACATGGGATCCAAGTTTGGTGTCATTTTCCTATGTTGAGTCAAGTTAGGTCATAACTTGCAGGGGTGGGGCCTCTGTAGGAGGGGACTTGCACACAGGAAGTGAATAAAGTTTAAGATTCGGGGCCCTTCGCTGGCCCAGGATTCTTCCAAGGTTGTGGGAGGCTCCTTAACAGTTTTGCATTTGTCCCTGTGAAACGTTCTTCACCGGTGTGAATACTTTCACATATAGCTTACGTTCTATAAACTCTGGTCCCCACTCCAGCATCCATCTGCCCGTGGTTTTGCTCAACCAGTCCTGGACAATCACAGTCCTGCTCTGACTAACTGTGCTGTCAGGCAGCCTGACCTGGCCTAGAAAATTCCATCCCCCAAATCCAGTCCTTGAGGCTCTCTCCAGGCCCCTCCACCGACAACAACCCTCTCGCCTCCCCATCTGCTTATCACAGATTACGACTTGTCCCTGATCTCTCTGAGCTTTTCTTGACCAGAATCTGGGGTTGTGCAGATAAGAGGTTTGTCACCAGTTTGGCTTGCTTCTTTGTTTTTTTCTAAGACTATCTCTTTCTAGGCATTTTCCCCGCACTGAGAATACAGTTTCTCCTGCTTTTAGAGGCACATGTCATGGTGCAAAATAGAATTCTACGTGGTAGTAAACAAATCTCCGCACTACTCAAAGTCTTATGCGTGAAACGAGGCAGCAGAATTCCAGGTCCGTCTAAGACAGATTCCTGAGTATTTTTGCCTCCTTAGAAAGGATAACTTGAATGAAATGCTGAATTACTGGTTAACTTCAGTTATTCAGTTACTTTAGTTCATCTTCACTTGGGCATTTCTCCCTGCCCTTGGGTGATGTTTGGGAAACAGCTCTCGCAACCTGATCTCAGAGAAGCCTTCTTTACATTCATCAAAGGAACAAGCTTTTTCCTGCCCCAGGGCATTTGACCCCACTTTTCCCTCACCCAAACTCCTATATTATACTCACAAGTGGGCTGATTACCTCCCACCCTTATAACCCAGTAATAAATATCACCTCCTTGACTAAAGTAAGGCCACTGTCATTCTCTCTTTGCACATTTTGTTTCCTTACAAGAACATGTAATTACATATTTCCTTGTCTGTTTACTTCCTTTTCTTTTCTGGGCCTTCCTTCAAACCCTCCGTTCCATGAAGGTAAGGACCAGCCCCATCTTGTTCTCCACTATCTTCACAGTACAAAGCATGGTCTGAGGGAGGAATGTCATTGCCATGACAACGGGCTGGATCGCCTTACTCGTCCTGGCTTTTTACACAATCCAGACACTAGGGGCTTACGACCTTGTCCCGGGCTCCTGGAGGAGCTCTCCCTAGATGAGCTGGAACAAGGAAACTTTGTTACTACCATTGTCTCTCCCGGAGCTCAGAAGCATCCATTTCCGGTGGGTGTAGTACCCTCAAGGTCTCTGTTTTCTCTCCTTAACTTCCCCAACAGGCTAGCTCTCGCTCCAGTGCTTGCTTCCAACTCAGAAAGAACAGACCAAGCGCAATGGGCACCATATTGGACTGGCTGGTCTTACCGAGTTCCAGCTGGGACTTCCCCACACTTGGGACAACAGAGTTTCCGGAGATACCGGCGTTATTTACACAATTCTCCCCCACAGTTGAGATGGGTCACAGTCTGCATCAACACCAGGGACAGCTCCCTGAGACTCCTTGGGCCCTGGTGCTGTAAAGGTTTCTGGGATCCAGCCCCCTGTCCAGTCCCCTCCTTTGTTACAGCTTTGAGCCACTCTTCCTCTGTAACAACTTCAGAGGTTCAGAGTGCCATTAGGTTACATTGGTTCAAGGCCAGGCTTTACACAGCCACAGGGCTCAGGGACATTCCCTTGGAATCCAGTCTCTCCAACTGACACCTGGGTGCACTGGGAATGTGGCATGAAGGGGGCGTGTCGGGGGAGGGAAGGAGGCTCAGACTCCCCACTTCTTCCATCAGGAATGTATAGTCTGGTCAAGTCTGGGTTCATTTTCGCAAAATGTTAACTTAAAAGTTTTTGTTCTGGCTGCCTTTTCCTTCTGGTCGTACCTACAGAATGGGATTTTTAGATGGATGCTGGCTCAGAATAGAGACTCTAGACCTTGCCTCTAAGATTAATGGGAACAAAGTGGGGTCCTCAGATATCTTGGAAATTTCTAGGACCCAAGCCTTCCATTAGCCTTTATGGATATGGACATCCTTAGAAACTTGGGCTCAAAACAAGGCTGAGAGACAGGGAGAACAAGGTCAGAAAGTTACCTTCATGAACTCCTCCTAGAAAAAGTGCTCCACACCTCATTGCTGAGTATCACTATGGTCACCTTGGGTCCCTTGGGAAGCTGTGCACTGACTCTAGTGCCTAGTCCACCCTTCAAAGCAGTTTTGGAACTCTCTTTCTGGAATGGCCATCTGAGCTGTTGTGCCCCAAATCTGACAATTAAGTTTGTGAACTTGCCACTGTGTGTTTATGTTGGCAGCCTGTACAAACAACCTCGTAAGGTGTCAAGGTTATGACGACAGCTCTGATGGCCATTTCAGAAAAAGAGTTCCAAAATTGTCCTGAAGGGTGGACGAGGTGCTGGCATCAGTGCTCAGCTTCCCAAGGGGAGTGCTTTCAAGGTGACCGTAGTGATATGCAGCAATGCGGTAGAGAGTACTTGTTCTAGGATGAGTTCATGAAATTAATTGTCTGACCTTGTATTGTCCCTGAAACATTCACTCCCAGGCAGCTGTAACATATTTATGGTTCTGAGGATAGAGCAACTGAGTAGTCAAAGTACCTTGAGACAGCTAGGTAGGGAGAGTGCTTAAGAGGCGACAACCCAGATGTCCATACCAACAGTAGCTGGCAGAAAAAATGTCCAGCAAAGATTCACGTTTGATGCAGAACAGAAAGTTTCTTAGGAGCGCTCTTAGGAGTCAGAGAGTATTATAACCCGAAGGAGTTAGCAGAAAGTGAACACAAAGGAGGCATTTCTTGGACAACAAATGTGCATTGTGTGGTGCTTATATTTTTTTTTTTATTAATTGAGTAGCTACATAAGGACAAAGATGCTATAAATCCAGCCATGCTTTAAAATGGGTTTACTCTATTTTGCCCTGGTCAATGCGCGCCCGTGTATAATACGCGCCCATGTCTCTGGCCCAGACTTTCAGGGAAAAATGTACAGAATTACTACTACTCGTGTATAATGTGCATCCTCACTTTTCCGGCACAAATTTGGGGCAAAAAGTGCACATTATCCACAGCAAAATACAGTATATCCAGTCAAATGAGCTACAGAAGCATCTACACGCTTTTATAAACCACAACGTGCACAGTTACATCAGGCACTCCACATCCAGTTGCTATTCAGTCCATAGTGAGATATGGGGGCCTGGGCCCCTTGCAAGACCTCAGCACAGTCCGGGCATGACAGCCCTCATTGCTTCACCATCAGCCTAAGGTAGGATGTTCAAGGGCTGAGCCCTTGAGGCATGACAGATAGGCATCAACAGGGATCCTTCAATGGGGTGACCAACCCAGGCAGGAGTCATGCCCTCAGGAAGCAGAAACCAGGTGGATGTTTTGACCACTGACCAAATGGGGGGAGGTGTAGGTGTGGATCTGCTGTAGGGAGGAAGGCTAGCAAGAGCCACATGTGGTATGAAAACACCCGCCGGCAGGTTAGGCTCAGGGCAGGGCTCTGCTCAGCAGAGGGTCTCAGAGGTAGGAGTGCTAGACCAGGCAGGCAGCTGATGAATGGAGCACCCCAGGATCTGGCAGGACACAACTCAGGCGGCATGGACCAGATCAGGGCTTACCCTTGGGGTTGGTTGGGAGCAAAGGCCGTGGGCAGGTGGGGCCCAGCGCCGGCTTCCTGCACCTACAGCGCCTCTGACGTAATTCTCAGAGTCAGTGGACAGTGGGCAGGGCTGAAGCTGCAGTCCGACCTCTGTATAGTCAGGCAGATTCAGGACCTGGAGCCAGGCTGAGCCAGGCCTCGTGGGGGCATCAGGACATTCAGCCACAGGGACTGAAGGTGGCCGCTTAGGATGCAATGAGGTACTGCCGATGAAGCCTGAGAGGACAGGACATCCCAACCCCGCAAAATAGTGTCACCCAGACTCACAACACATCAGCAGACACTCCCTAAGATGCCGAGAACTCAAGGAAGTTATTGAGAGAAGGAGAAAGAGAGAGACGACAGAGAGAATAATTTCTGAGTCTCCCCATCTTTTGCACTCTACGTGCATAATTGCATTCAGTGGGGGAAAACATTAATAGTTGGGGCCTCACTTCCAAAAAAAGAACACGAGAGTGAAACAGCTTTAGGGCCAGAATCTTTGTGGGCTCTCTTGATTCAAATCCTGATTGTCATTCAGGAGCCAACAGCCTTTCCACACCGCCCCCACAACTCCGACTGACGCGGCCTCTCCAGACTGTACGAAGCGGCTCCTAGAAACAGCCCCTCCGCGAGGCCTGCAGGAGCAGCGCCACATCCTTTGTCTCTGCATCAAAAGCAGGATGATTAATGTAGGTGGTGGGGATGCTTCAAAAAGGGTCCCCGAGACCCAGGGATCTTATTGAACGGCAAGCGTCTCAAAACTGCTTTTCACAAACCTCCATGCAACACGCCCAGTGGAGCAGCCGCGTTGGGCCAGGACAATACACTGACACGAGTGCTGTTCGGAATAGTAAAAAGTACCAGGAACGGCTGCACGTCGAAACAATGCGACGGGATGGGGAGGGAATTCTGCCCTGAGCCCAGCACTCACGGAGGGTAAGAAATAAAATGTTCGAGAAGAAGGAGGAAGGCCCAGCCAGGAACAGGGCAAGCACGTGGCTGCGTGGAGCCTCGTTACGTCTCTGACAGGTGACGCACACTGCCCAACGCACCTGACAAGAACTGCTTTTTTGCAAGCGACAGGCTGACCAGGTGTCCCGTTTTAAAGGGGACAGAAGACAGCGGCACGCTCGCGTCTCTGACGGTGCCTATGGTCGGCCTACTCACACCTTGAACTCGGCTCTGGGGGGTGGGAGAAAGCTCCCATTGCCTACCCCACCCCTCCACTCCGGCCGTCTCTCTTTCCAGGGAAACCCTGATCAACCTCTGCCCCGTGAAGTTCAAGTGACCCGTCAGAAACTGACCCCGTCCATCCCCACCTCCAAAGCCAGGCGCTGATGGTTCTAGGTGAACCGTCGTGAGCCCTCTCTCCTTGCCGGAGGCGGCTAGGGAAGGCAGGCTCAAATCCCTCTAGCAACTGTCAAGTTCACGGGTGGGCATGTGACCCACGCTGGCCCCACTGGCCTGAAGGCAAGGGACTCTGATCCATGCTTTCTCTCTCTCTCTCTCTCTCTCCAATGTTCTTTCCTTCCTTCTTTTCTAAGGAGAAAGTCTACCTTTGCTGTTTTTCTAGCTGTGTGACCTTAGGCAAATCCATCAACCTGGTCTTCAGTGTCCTCACAGTTAATAAAGGAGCTAAGATAGAATGATCTGTAAGAGCCCTTCAAACTCCGACATTTACAATACAAAAATTAAATAGTGTAAAAGTTCTACTCAAAAGGCAAGTGTCTCATTAAGTAGGTAAACCACTGAGATTGGTTCAAACTAGTTCAAGCTTCCGGGGGAGAGTTGCCAAGGCAATAAAAAAAGGGAAGGCTCGAGAAGTCATGAAGCAGCCTCCCATACACAGCAGGCTTCAAGTCAATGAACACAGAAAATCAATGAGGCGAAAACCGTGTACCCCTGAGAATGAATGAGGTGAAAATAAATTGACCACAAAATCGCATGTTCCCTTTACACGCGGCCAAACGTACACTGTATTCCCAGTCACTGGGTTGTGCCTCCTGCTCTGAGGACCCAAAGAAGATAAGGAGAAAGGGACCCAATGCCTTATTCATGAAGGAAGGACAGCAGAAAGCACTGGAATGATGGGAGAAAGAGGAAAGGTTCTATGGGCCAAGAGGCTCTGAGAGCCCATCTTAGCAGTATTTTTTCCCTCCAACATTCACACGGGCATTCTGTTCATGATGAGTCTGCGGTGAACTGTGAGGACCAAAGCCTGTCACCTCAGTACTGGACTGTTTATAGAGGCCTGATGCCACTGCCCATCTCTCCTGCCTCCAACGGGGCAGGGGTACAGTGAAGGGATCATGAGCACAAGTGAACGGGGGCAGACAATTTGGGGGTGAGAGCAGGAAAATACCATGCTTCAGGACCCAGGGACAAGCGAGGCACTCAATGGCCCAGGCAGTGAGTGATGCAGGGCAAGCTTGGCCCAGGTACCACCCCCCACCCCCGCCATCAGGAGGGGAAGAGGTGGTTTGTTTACACTGTCTGGGATCCACCATAGGGAGGCACTCCATTATTCAGCAGGGCCTCCCCACATGAAAAGAAGTACTACAAATACCTGTCCCATGGATGACCCAAGCAGGTAAAAAACACATCAAAGTCAATGAAGATACTTTATGGCAACAAAGTTTAGGGGAAATCCAACAAAGGTGGGAGAGGCTGGGGGCTGTGCTTGGAAAGAATAATGGATAGGGGCCAGGAGCAGCAGAACAATATTTCTACTAGTGGTTCTCAAACTTGGTTGCACTTTGAATCACTTGAGATAAAGAAAAAAAAATCAAGGAATGTTGATTCAATTGGTCTGGATTTGAGTTAAAATTTGGAACCGCTGTGGGGTGGAGCAGGGCAGAGTGAAAAGAAATTACGTTTCCAATCAGCTCCTACTACTGGCTCTTAGCATCTTTGCAGGGGTGTCCAACCTGCTGGCTTCCCTGAGCTACACTGGAAGAAGAGGAATTGTCTGGGGCTACACCTAAAATATACTAACACTAACGATTGCTGGTGAGCTAAAAATAAAAAATAAATCGCAAAAAAAAAAAAATCTCATCATGTTTTAAGGAAGTTTACGAATGTGTGTTGGGCCGCATTCAAAGCCCTCCTGGGCCGCAGGTTGGACAAGCCTGGTCTACTGGGTTTGATAAGCAGTTGGCAGGGTGCTGTTGAGAGTAGGCATGTGTCTCTGCGTTTGTGTCTGCATGCCACCACCGGAACTGTCACCTTAAAGCCCTCTCCTCCAGAACCTTCATGGCTCCTATTACTCGTGAGTTATAAACTCCAGAACAAATTAATGGCTTTCTCATGCCTTCCATCCTTGTGATTCCTCAATAGCAGTGTCATCCTTTACACTTAGACATGTCCCAGGGAGGTTTCGGAATTCCAAAAATAAAGATTAAAATGAAAAGAAATCGTTTTCAGAAAATTGAGTTATGAGTCTTCAAAGGAAGACTCCAGAAACAAACCAATATGAAGGTCTGTCTCTTAGTGGATATGACTGTAGAAAAATAGAAAGGTCTAGAAAAGAAACTGGTTAAAGATCATTAGATTCTTGACTGACAGTCCATTGCGTGGATGGGAAGCTCATCTCCCAGAGGCAAGGTCTCTTTCAACTCATGAAAGTTTATTTAAAAATTACTTAAGCATTTTATCAGGAATATTAATTTCTTCCCAGGAGGAAACTGAGAAATACATCATGCAAAAAGTTCTATTCAGGCCAGGTTTGGGACAATTTTTTCTTTCCAGTGAAAATCTTACAACTCTCCAAGAAACTAAAACAACTCTCTTTGCTTTAATCACTTTAAAAACAAAGAAAATCATTCTAGTATCATCTCATACTCATCCCTAAAACCAGAAGATAATGAGCAATGTTTTCTGACTTCCTAGAAAATTATGAGCCAAGGTTTCCATACCTGGCAATAAAGTATTCATATGTAAAGGCAAACTAAAAAAAATATTTTGGTTATGCAAGGATTCTAAATGTGTACCATTTTACTCTGAAAAACTCAAGGAAGTACTCTAGCAACACAAAAATTCAGTTGCAACAAAAATTTCTAGGAAGAGGGAAGCAAACTGTGTAAGTAATTGATTTAGCTAAATAGATGATGCTAATGTGATTGTAAAATGTAAAGTAAGAGCTAACAAAGACTTCTAACGAAACAGAAGCCGTAAGAAAATGTAGCACCGCACCCTACATTCTCTTCTGTGATATTGATTCCTTCCGTTGTGTTGTTTTGCCTGTTTTGCCGCAGGGCCTCAGGGAGCATATAGATAAGTGGCCCTGAGTCTTCCGCCTGGTGGACTGAATTTTTTTTACATACTGATCTCAGCTTTTAGCAATGTGCCTCTTTACTCCAGTGGCACCGAAGATTGAGATGTTCTCAACTCATTCCTAAACATGGCACTCCTTAGGAATAAACCTAAAAAAGACATCAATAAAGCAAGGGAGATGGTAGTAAGGACAGAAATAGGAAAATGCCCAGCATCTTTGAGTTTCGCCCTTCTCCTCCAAAATGCCTTCCATAAAGAAGCTACAGGAGGAATTGCCTGGCATGCGGTAAGCAATCTACACTTTTTTTTTTTTGGAAAGGAATTAAATAGAAACACGCAACTTAGCTGATTTATGTTTCCGCTGCAATAATTTGTTAAGAATGCATTTGAAATGTAATGTGCAAACACAGTAAGTAATCGTGAAGAGTCTCATTCACCTTATTTGCTAGAAGTCAAATCACAGAACAGCCCCCCCATCCCCACCCCTGTTTCATTAGGAGTGCTCTAACCCCTTACCTGTAAGCTCAGAACAGAGATGTTCTGGTGAAGAGGGCCAGGTGAAAGGGGGTTGTTAAGGGTTCCAGAGCTTGGGGAGGGGATCACACATGCCAAACCATAGACTGTGGCATCTCAGTCCCTTCTGGCCACAGTCTTGGAGCCATTCCCTTCTGCCCACAGCCTCCAGTCTCCTGCCTACCCTCTTTCTGGGGCGCTGAAGAAAATCTGACATTCAGAGGACCTACTGGAATGCAGCCATGGTTGCAAATTACCAATTTATCTTTCTTCATACCACTCACAGATGTTGAAAATGTTAAGCTAAAGAACTTCATTCCTCAGACACACACACACATGCACGCACGCACACACTTCTCTCTCCCACCCACCCCACCCTGGTACAACAGCCCATTCCAACATTCTGAATAACCAAAGGCTACACTGACAGAGGCTAAAAGTGACCTGAGCTCACTCTCGTGGCTTCCAGAGACCAACGTTCAAACTCAGTGGTTCTTTAGAAGGTGTAGTTGACACCTCGGCCTGCTGCTACCTTCTCTCCCCACAACCCTGCTCTCTGTAGATGATAAGGTACAGGCGGTGCCTAGCACCAAATGCTGCTTTCCTGCTAAGATGAGTCATGGAAATGTCCCATCAGATCCGAACCTGTGTTTCCAGAAAATTCGAACATATGCTTGGAGTTTTTGGCACATTTTCATCCGTTTTTTTCAGATACAGTCTCTCTTTAAACATCCAGCAGTTTCGCCCAGATGCTGTGTAGGTGGCCGGCACAGTGAGAATTCAGAAAGGAACAAGAAATGAGCCCAGAGCCCAGAACCCTTAGCATCCCCGTGGGAAGGCTCTAGAAGGGTGAGACGGGGCGGGGGCGCGCAGCCCTGGAGGCCAGCGTGGAGTCGGCGCGCTGGGGCCTGGGCGGGGCTTGCCGCGCGGCAGGTAGGGCCTGCTCCGGCCCCCGGCGGGGGCGGTGTTCTGGCGCGGCTGGCACTAGGGAAATCTTGGAAGGAATGAGAGGAATGAGCCGGGGTGACAGCCGTGCTTTCTCAGCCGCCTCGGCCCCAATCACCGCCAGGGCCATAATCCCCGCTTTGTGCTCTGGGCAGGCAGCGAGCCTTTTGTAATTCCTCTCTCTTTTCCTGGGCCAAAGCCTCCTCGCCCGTCAAGGCCCTCTCGGACGTGCACGGGCGCTCCGGGCTGGGCAGAGAGATGCCAGCGGGTCCCTGGGGCCACCGAGCCGGGCAGCTCTTCTCGCCCTCGGGCCCTGCGGGTGGCGGTGCGCTCTGCTGAGAGCAGAGGAAGTGGCCCAGCCAGGTCCTGGGGCCCGAGAGGGGCACGGACGCCTGCTATCCTAACGCTGGAACGAAAACACTTTCGGGGCCCCTTGAAAAGTGAAAGTGGCTCTGCTTTTGGAAAAATCCCGAATCCCTGCCGGAGGTCCCCGGGGAAGGATTAGAATGCGCTCTCTTTCAGGTTTACTTCTTGCTCAGACGCCAAGAACTGGTCCCAAATTCCAGGGGTGGGAGTGGCAGTGGGGAGCCGGGGTCGAGCGCTCGCTCTGAGATGACTGTAGGTCTGTAATGTTCTCGGGGACACTGCAGGGTGCAACTAAGGAAGAAAGGCCGGTGGGAGACAAGGGGAAAGGAATTCATTCAGCGGAGGAGAAAAGCAACCCGTCTGTAAAAGTGATAAGCCGTCCCTGAACACGATCTATCTGCCCTAGACGCCTCAAACACAGTAATGTGTCATTTAATGTCACCGCAATTTTGTGGGTCTGAGGGAGATCATAGTACAGGAGACGCTCTGGGAACCGGAACTCCAGCAACTGGCAAAAATAGTTTGCCGCCTGCTTGAGCCGTTTTGGGTGGCGTGAGTTCCGGTTCCCAGAGCGTCCGCGTACATTTATTCGGCGTCTACCGGTCCCCGTGGGTGCTCTTTTCCCATCTTTGCAGATGGGGACACCAAAGCACGGAGGTATTAAAGGAACTTGAGGTTGCAGGGAGTGAGCCAAAAGTCTAGCTCTGGGGCTCTGAGCAACTCCCAGAGAGCCACTCTTTCCCACTGCACAATACCAGGCCAGGCGACAGGCCCTTGTTGGCAAGTCACCTGGTTTTAGGTAAATTCTAGCTCCACCGCTTAGACAAGTCACTTCATCTCCGACTCTGAGTCCCAGCTTCTTTATCAGGAATGAGGGCGACAATTGTTGACTTTTCAGGAATGTTTTGAAAATCAATTAGATAAGACATTTACTGTATTTTGCCTTGTATAATGCGCACCCACGGTTTTGGCCCAAACTTTCAGGGGGGGGGGAAGCTTCCGTTTTAAGTTTTTAATTCAAATTTTTATTTGTTTACATTTAGGTACTTGGCTTTTGTATTAAAAGGAATTTTAGCTTTTTTTTTTTTTTTACATATTATGGTACAAGAAATGTTATGGAACAAATAATTACAAAACACAAGAACAGATACAAGGTAAAAGAAATTTTATGCGTACATTTTTTATATAAAAACCCCGATTATCGTATTCCATGGTATTATTTTGCCTACGGATATCATTATTGATTTCTAGAGTTACACTTTTAACTCATAAGCATAAATAAAAGAATTAACATTTATGTAGATACAGAATTAGTACTACCCACGTGTAACACGCATCCTTATTTCTCCCTCACAAATTTGGGTAAAAAAAGTGCGCATTATACACAACAAAATATAGTAGTTTACCAATACACGGTAGTTTACCAAATATAAAATCATTTTATATTGTCCTAGACCACCCCTGGAGCGAAAGGCTTAAAAATATCCCTTGAGAAGGGCAACCATGTCACTCATTAGCCCACAGAGAACCTTCCAGGTCTACCTTCATTATTTGTTGTACAGACATTGAAAAAGCCCCTATTCCATGCAGGCCTCCTTCCCCTTTAACAGAATTTTTGTTCAGTATCTTGAATATACTACTGAATTGAGGTTGCTTCCCACAGGTATTTCCTTGTAACTTAGAGACAAATTACTAGACATTACGTTGGTTCTATGGTTGATATCTTGGTCTAGGGAGAGGGCAAGGCTAGTTTCTTTTTTAAGTGTGGGGGCTGAGTCTAGGAAACCACCAGCTACCTCTTTATTCACTGCCTAGGTCACGACTCCACATCTGTCGTGTGTTTGTATGCGTGTATGTGTGCTGTGGGGATTCTCAGGCCCACCCCTGCTTTCTAAAGCCACATGAGGGAGTACCTGAGAAAAATCAGTCAGAAAAGCTCAGTGCACACCTCCAGGAAAGGAAAACAGGGAGTGCAAGTTTCCACACCTGGCTGGCATATTCATTTGCTAGAACTGCTGTAGCAATGCACCATAGAGCGTCCTAAACAACAGAAATGTATTTTCTCATGCTCCTGGAGGTTTGAAGTCTGAGGTCAAGCTATGAGCAGGATTGGTTCCTTCGGAAGGCCATGAGAGAAGGAGCTAGTCCAGGCCTCTGTCCTTGGCTTATTGATGGCCGTCTCTCCTGTGTCTTCCCATGGTCCTCCCTCTGCACATGTCCATGTCCTAATCTCTTCTTATAGAGATGCCAAGGATATGGATTAAGGCATATCCTAAACTGAATTGCTTCTTTAAAGACCCTATCCTCAATTATCGTAACATTCCGAGATGGTGGGGATTAGGACACATGAATTTGAGACGGACACATTCCAGCCCATAACAGCTTGCCTGGAAGTGGCGGGGGGGGGGGGGTACCCTTGCAATACAGTAAAAAGCAAGTGTGTCCTTAGAACCCACTCATTCGGAGGGGACCCCAAATACCTGGATTTATCTATTAAAAATTGTGTACTTATTCTTATATGTTTCAACTTCAGTCACTTTCCAAATACTCTCCATTTGATGCAATACACCTATCAAGATGCTTTTTCCATTGCTCCAAACAGATTTTTGAGCTCGTCGATTCTGATGTCTTTTAGTGCGTCTGCTGTTTTTTGTTTCACTTCTGCCACATCAGCAAAATGTTTCCCTTGAAGACGTTTTCCATCCAAGGAAACAAACAAACAAAAGGTCTCTCGGGGCAAAATCGCGTGACTAGGGAGGGTAGAGCATGGGGCTCATGCCGTTTTTGGTCAAAAACTGCTGAACACTCAGCGCGGTGTGGGCAGGTGCATTCTCATGCTGCATGTTGTTTGTGTAAATCACCCACCATGAAATGGGGCAAGGTGTTGAAAGAGTCTCCAAAAAAAATTCACTGAAGCTGAACGTAGCCTCTTGCAACAACACCAGCTGGTGCACCGATGCAGATGGGCTCCTAGAACACTCACCTAGTGGGGGAAGCCTGTACGACAAGGGGCCCACCCTTTAGAAGATAATTCTAGGTTTCTTGGGAGTAGCCCCTCGTAAAGATCTGACCCTCTGCAACAGTCCTTCTGGAGGAAATGCCTCTGCAAGGTGGGCTGTGTGTGGGCGCAAGGTCACATCTGCTACATGTGGATGACACAGGGTAGGAGGACTCCACGGCACTCACTGTTAATTGGGGTTCTTGCTTATTCCAAGTACCCATGCCTGTGAAGATGCATAGCAGAACTTCTATTAAGGCCTGAGAATCAGGAAACATTTGCATCCTTTTAAAAGTGGCATTCCTTTTTCTTTCCCCATGAAAATGGGAATTCTGAAATTGAGACTCTTTCACCATTTATCATATTTCCTTTCTGGCTCTGATAACCAGGAAGCTTAGATCCAAATTTGTCAGTCGGTCTCGGTGGCAGTATAAGATGTTGTGACCTGTGTTATCTCATAATACCTTGGATTATGGTCTTTCAGTCCTATCCATATTTTCTCTAGTCCTGATTCTATATTTTTAAAACATATTTTCTCTGTTATGATAGTATATACAAGGGCTGTCTGGAAAGTATTCCAGCCATGTAATATGAAAAATGGAGACCTTTATGGCTGGATTTTTTTTCTGGACAGCCCTCGTATATTCTAGACACTGCATCCAACCCACTGTAGAACGTGGTAAGGAATATAAATGAATAGAACGCATTTTCTACAACCCTGTAACTGGAAACAATAATAAAGTCTCACCTGAGGAAGAATTACCTGTGCTATGTGCCTGGCTCTTCTATTTACCCTGGAAGACATTGACTTATAGGAATTCAATGAGAATTAATGACATAGTTGCTCCCAAGAACTTTAAATTACTTCGGAAGCAGAGAATTTATCAATAAAACCACAACAACCAAGGAAGTTAATACTCTCCTGAAACCAAGTAGCAGCCCAGCTTTTGATGTTCCCCAACCCTGCTGTGCTCTGCTTCCTCCCCTCCCCCCAGCCCAGCTCCAGTGTCTCTGTGGCTTTATTTTCACAAGATTTTATTTTTGTTTTGGGTTCCCCGCCCCCATAACTTACAAAACTGGCCCTTGGGATCCTAAATTCAGAATACCTCATTGGCAAAGCCAAGTCCCAATGATCAGAGGCCATATTGTTGGCTATTATCGTCATTAGATACGTTCACGAGTCTGCTTTGGTCTCACGTGGCGTACAGGAAAGTAAGGTATGCGGTCCAAATATTTTCCATGGAGGTGGCAGCAGATCAGACAGCACGAGGGCGGCTGCCACCTGAAGCTAAATTATCACTCGATGTACAGAGTGAGTAGCTGATGTCCAGAAGTCAGCATCAAGCTTTTGGCTAACGTGATGACAGTGGCCATCTGTCCCCACAAAGCCAGGCAGTGTGACCTTCAGTTCCAGGCGTCACTAGCCCCCTCTCTTTCCCACGAAGAAGGGTGAGAGAGCCACTCTGCTAAGTTCTGTCGTTAGCAAACACAAAACCCGAAGTTCTTGTCCCTATTTTTATTAGATTATTTTCTCCTAATAATAATAATATAGGAAGAATCCATGGGAAGCTGGACAGGAAGTTAAAGTATGATTCTGTTTTCTGAGAAGGAAGAGGTATGCGTGTGATTAATACACAGTTGAAGAGCAAAGCAGAGAAGTGCATTACTCCAGAAATTCCTTCCTGTTTTGTTAATCTCAACTCCATGAAAATCTCTAGCTGGAACAAAAGCCACAGATCAAAACCTCAGGCCATTGAATCTCTGCTGACAAATAGCAAGTCACTCTACACTCTGTGACTACTCTTGTTGGCCTAGAGACAGTAAACAATCACAGAGGTAGGCAGAACCAATCACTACAAAGACATAACCTTGCCTGTGAGGGGTTTGTCATCTAGATTGACTCATTAAACCCTCCTGTGAATTGAGCACATTCCCCAGTTTGTGTCTTGCATTCTGTTCTGTGTCTGTCACACTAGGGATCATTAGCATCATCAGAACCAAAAGAGGGGTGAGGGGGGATGGGAGAGGAAATGGCTGCTTCTCCGTGGAATCCCATCATTTGACAGAGAGTAAGATAACTGTGTCCAAAATCAACAGAACCAAACATTACAAAATGTTTCTTTAAGCCCGCCTGGTTCTCACAATATCAAGCAAATATGTATGCTGTATGTTATTTTTGTAAAGAATTCCACTTTTCCATAACCTCTTACTCTGCTCTCAGATTTTAAAAAAAAAGAAAGTTCTTTTTTTTTTTTTTTTTATAATGTAAGTTATTTCCTAAGAGCTTGGTTTACTAGATCATTTAAAGAAATAGACACATAAGAGATGTTGGTGTATTCCTTAGCAAGAGGTAGAGCAGGAGGGAAAAAACCACCTAGCCACAGCTTACGCCCTAAGGGTTGGTTATTGTGACCCTCACGAGGGTATTGAGGGTTGGGTGCTTCTGTAGCACCGAGGTACCTCAAGGGCCTAAACTCTTCCTATTCTTCTCTTCCGCCATCTGTATACGAGTATCCGCTTTACATTCTAATATCTGTCAGCTCAGAGTGCAAAGGTGGCTACCACAGCTGGGTGTCATATTCTCCCTGGCAACCCAGAGCAAGGAAGGCGGGGTAGAGGCACCAGGTCTGTCCTTGCTAGGCTCCCTCTTGATTCAGAAAGGGAGGCCCTCTGAAGATTGCCCAGTGGATCTGATTGGTAGAACTGTGCTTTCGTGTCCATCCATAGACCAATCGCCGGTGAAAATGAAAAGAGGTTTCAGCCAATCACGATTGACTTTCGGAATGCAATCTCTGCCTGAGACCTGCCCAGGGGAAGACGTGGGCAAATGGCTATTGGAAAAGCCAGGAACGCCATCCATCCCAAAGTCCCTCCTCCCCATTCTCCAAAAACGTTCTTGTCACATGGACGTTACTTGGACCATATGAAAAGGAAATGCACATTGGATAAGATATTATATTCAAACTCTGTTTCCATTCTGACTTTCCAGGCATTTTCTTACTATTTTGCACTTTTCTCTTGGTTGAGCTATAGAATTTTCCTTCTGGTAGCATCAGTCCATTACTCTTAGGTCTGTCTCTGAGCCTTCTCTCCTATCTCCTCCCACGTTTGAATAGCCTTGCCCTTGGACATCTACTGATCTACTTCCATCTCCCCCAGATTTTGAAAACTCAGGTAAGTCTGCTTGCAGTCCTGTTTTCAGGTTTATATTGTTGAAGCTGTGACTTTGGTCTCTGGGATCAGAGCTCAACACAGCACAGAAGTTTCCCTTTGTGACAACAGGGATGAGGGCAGAAGGGCAGAGATGGGGACCCAGCCAGGGCTCCTGTTATCGGGCTGGACCAAGCTCATCCAACCCTGAGCCCACAGGCCACAGGTGGCCCAGGATGGCTTTGAAAATGCTGTCCAACATGGATTGGTAAACTTGCAACCACTGCTACATTCCAGTGAGTCCTGAATTTCAAATTCCTTTTAGCTAGAGAGGACGAGGATAGGCAGGAGGCTGCAGGCTGCGGGCAGTAGGGAATGGCTTGGCAGGGGCCGAGGGGGGCCTGAGACTCCACAGTCCAAGCTTGTCCAACCAGTGACCCTCTGGCCCCATGCAGCCCAGGACAGCTTGGAATGCGACCCAACACAAATTCATAAACTTTCTTAAAACACTGAGACTTTTTTTTTGCAAACTTTTTTTTCTTTTCTTTTTTCTTTTCTTTTTTTTTTCTTTCCTGTTTTAGCTCATCAGCTACCATTAGTGTTAGTGTTTTTTATGCGTGGCCCAAGACAATTCTTCTTCTTTCAAGGTGGCCCAACACCCCTGGGCTAGACACCATACCCCACTTGGCCAAGAGTGTCCCTTCCTCATTCATCTTCTACGAGCACCTATTAGACACATTTGGTTTGGAAAAAAAATCATTTTCAAAAGAAGGGTTCCTCTCAGACTGTCCAGTCACCAAAGCTGGCTCTCCCCCAAGGGCACAGCCCAGTTCCACACCGGGTTTCCAGGACGAGGGACAAAGCCTGACCCAAGGCGGGACATTGTCAGTGTGCTCTGGGGCTCTCATCGATTGTCCAGTCCTGAAAGAACATGGTCAGACAACTGCCGGCTTCTTGACAGGAAAGGAAAGAGAGAAATCCTGATCTGCTCGGGTGGGCTCCCGGTGAAGAGAGGCTGTCCCTCACAGGGACAGCAGCGGGGCTCGAAGGCCGGAGCGTCACTGTGTGACTCCTCTCCGATCGTCCACCTCCCCATCAGCCATGCTGGCCTTGCCCGGGTGGTGGCAGGAGGAGGCTGCACACCCTCCCTTGAGCGTGCACAAGTACAAGTTGAGGCAAGGGTGCAACACGTAAATGGGGCCTTTGTGAAGAGGCAAGAAAAAGAGGGGTTCCTGGTGGTGTAGTGGCTAGGTTTGGGCGCTCCCAACGCTGTGGCCTGGGTTCGATTCCCAGCCAGGGAGCCACTACTAAATAAATAAATAAATAATAAAGAGGCAAGAAAAAGGAAATAAACAGGACCGACTGCTAATGGTCTAGGTTAATACAAGTGTGGTTTCCTCGTGGTCTTTTTGGGGTCCACTTCCTGCCTGAGTCTAGTTTCCCCTTCCTGTATCAGAAGCCACCTGCTACAGAATGCTGACACAGGGGCTCCCTGAAGGGCCCTGGGTTGACAGCAACCTGGGACTTTAAAGTCCTGCTCCTCCACTGGGGATGACTTTGCCCCGCCAGGGGACATTTGGCAATGCCTGAACACGTTTGGTTGTTGACAGCTGGGGTGATGTTACTGATAACAAATAAGCAGAGGCCAGGGGCGCTGCTAAACATTCTACACTGCACATGACAGGCCTCAAAACAAACAATTATCTGGCCCAAACTGTCAGCAGTGTTGTGGTTGAGAAAAGTTACGCCGGCCGGAGACACTAGCCCACCTTTGCAGGAAAAATGGGGAGGCTTGGGCCTGATCCTACCAGTAGCCAGCCCATCACCCACCCAGAGGCTTACAGGGGGCAAAGATGGTGTGTAAGAAAGTCACTGGTGAGCTCTGAGGTTCCCAGGAGGTGGGGACTGAGTCCCCCACATGTTAAGCCTGAGTAAGAGGGGACTTCAAGAAACACACCCCACCGGCTTGATAGGGTCCTCTGAAATTTAGGGGAAAACGGGATGTGGCATATAGTTTTTCTGGGGTAAAAATACCATATTTTGCCACAGATGATACTTCTAAAATTGTTAGACCAAAAATTGGGGGTTGTCTTATACACGGGACTAACCCGTTGAGAGGGTTTCTTAATGTTGGATTAGAAAAGTAGGGGTTGTCTTACACATGGGGATGCCTTACATGTGGGAAAATACGGTATAACTATGAGGCTGACTAGAGCTGGCAGAACAAAGACTAAATAACATACAAGGAACAAGTTTATACTCTACCAACAAGGGGACTAGCCTAGGGTTTCTTAAAACAAAAACAAAATTCCCCTGCAGGGATCCTTTGGAGGAACCAGACCTCCCCAGTTAGAATCCCAGCACAGGGGAGGTGGGCTAGAGGATGGGCACAGCTCCCTGGAGACGGAGCAGTTCCACCTCGTTCTCTCCCATAACCCAGGGCAAACACGCTGGAGCCCACGTTCAAGGAAGTGCTCTAGGCAGGGACCGTCTAGAATCCGTCCTTACACATTTCTTTCCTATGTGGGGCTTGGTTGTTAGTAATAAATCACTTGTGACCACACCTCACAGCAAATATTAACAATCGGACCCACTGAGATTTCAAGGCAGCTATGGAAGAAAGCTTTGACCTCAGGGCCTTGCCCTTGAAATCTTGGTGCTTCAGGGGTTTTCTTGTTTTTATCTGTAAAGTAGGTCTACAGTTGTTATGCAGATTAGTAAGATAAGGCACTCAGCACAGGTGTTTACTAAATGGCAGCTTTCACGCAGGGGGCTGGGACCTACAATGGAGCCCGTGAAATTGCAACACACAGAATCTTCCTTGAATTCTGCCTGGGCTCTTATTGTGGGGAGAAAAAATTATGAGACTCTTTGTGCTCCTATTGCCAAACTAATGTACGTGTCACAGTGTTTTCCAGGGCTATTTGCAGCTGCTACGATGCTTTCAGTTACAAGAACAGAAAACTAAATAAATGTACCTTACACCGTAGAGCATTTATCATGTCATGTGACAAGAACAATTCGAGGGTTAATCAGCAACCAGACTTATTTATTTATTTATTGTTAAACTTATTGGGGCGACACTGATTAATAAGAATGACATAGGTCCCAGGTGTACAATTCTACAGGGCATCATCTATGTGTTACATTATGTGTTCACCACCCAGGGTCCGTTCTCTTCTCACCACCTCATTATTTTACTTCCCCTCCCTCCTCTCCCCCCTCTACCCTCATCTGCCACCCCCTTGCCCTTAGGTAGCCGCTAAAAAATTGACCCCATCCGGGAGTTTTTGTTTCTCTGAGCATCCAGGTTTATGTAATCAAGACTTTCTCTGTATTCCCCTACTCGCAGTGTTGTGACTTTTGTCTTTAGGTGTATTGCCCCAGGATCTCAAGATGACTGCAGCAACTCCAAGCATTTTATCCTTACCCAATACCATAAAGAGGTAGGACAATGAGAACTTCCTCTAATAAATTCTTTGAAAAGCAAAAAGCCTTTTTTCAGAAGATCACTACTCAGAAATCTTCCTCTTTTTTAAATTCACTAATTGGACACAGATTGTTGAGCAATTACTATGTGCTGGATTCTGGCATTGGTTGAACTTGATATATACTGTCTCTATCCTCTAGGAGACTAAGGGAGTGACAAAGACAGGCATTAGACAGGTAACTGTTTTGATGGGAAATTCAAGAGAAGAACTGGAAATGCCAACCTGGATCAGGATCTGAAGGAACCCATTTGGTCCAGAGATCCCAAAAAGCTTTCCTGAGGAAAAGCCACTTAACCTCAGAACTGAAGAAGGAGTACAAACCTTAATTGAATTAGAAAAAGTTCCACGGGAAGATGAGATTTATGGAAATCTTTGCCTGCAGCTGTGGCATTTAATGTTAACAGGGCAGAAAGAATGACTTCTTTAAAACGTTCAGCAATGAATTAAGGATTAGGAAGAGAAAAATAACCAGAGGTGATACGTGTTGTAATAGTATTTGTCAGAAGCTTTAGTTATGAACCACGAAAGGCTGAATATCTTTAGTTGAGAAAAATTAATACGTCTCCTCATTCTCACAGTTCAACACTTGATACTAGTTTCAAGGCTTAAATAGAAAGGGTCAGGTGTTTACAGTTCATTTCTGTACAATATCCTTTCCCCACAAGCAACCTGAAGGCTTTTTCTGTCACTGCTGATCCTGTAATGAGCCTTTATGGCTACATTTTAATAAGAGATCAGCAAAATAATTACATTTATTTATAAAATCAATACTCATATATTAGTCATTTGGTTTTTAAATAAGAATTCCTTTTATCTAACATCTTGCATCAGATATTTCACAACCCCCAGAAAAACAGGCATCTCATTATAATGACTAGATACATTCCAGGAGTGTGTGTGTGTGTGTGTGTGTGTGTATTAATGGGGAGAGGCCCTAAATCAAGTACTATAATGTATCCCCCCCGGCCCCCAATGACTTCTACTCCAGTGATAAAAATGTCAAGTTAAAAGAACAAATACATTCTAGAGATAAAGGTTCTCTACATAGTTATTCCGGAAATACCAACTATATGCTTCTAGAACACATGGTTTAGCCACTCTTCACTGACCAAAATGGTCTTTCTCACCTCTGCTCCATTGCACATGCTGCTCCATTAGCCCCAAACCTTCTCATTTCCACCGCCACTGTCACTCTGCTTTACTTGTGACCAAGTCTCAGCTGAATGCCACAGAATCAGCTAATCAGCGTTTTCAATACAGGTCCCCCTGTCCCACCTCCAGAAATTCTAACCCAGTCGGTAGAGGATGCAGCCAGGAACAGGAATTTTTGTCACTTCCCCATTTGAAAGCACGGCCAAATTGGGGAACCACTGCTAACCCTCTCCTCACACGCCCGTTTCTCCTGGAGGCCTTGCCTGACCCTCTCAGCTTCCTCCAGCTTTTCCCAAGCACCACGTACACACATTCTTGTCACCTCTACCTTAGCCCTCGCCACACACCCAAGGGTGTTCCCTGCTTCTCGCCCTCTGTTCCCCTGAAGACCCTTCAGAGCAAGAGCTCCACCATGCTACTCTTCCTGCTCTGGGCACAAGGCTCAGAGCACTGTGTTCGAATCCCTCACACACATTTGTGGACTGAATCAGCCCATGAATGAATCAGGACAGACGGTCCACGTGTTGTGTCGATGAAAGGTTACAATGGGATCTGGTCCTGGGTGCTTGCTGAGTCCCTCAGGACTTCTCCTCCAACATGGACTCTCATTTTCAGCTAGGGGTCCCTTCCTGCAGCCCCACATGAGTGGCCTTTCTAGGAGCCTTAACTTCAGGCTACACTTCCAAGACGGTTTTTCTCTCCTTTAGACCAGGAGCAGGGTGGCGATATTAAACCTCATCAATGAACGTCTGTCTAATTGTGCAAAGCTGCAGATCTGAGATTCCAGGCACTGAAATACTGTATCAAGTAGGAGGGAAAGCAAACCGTGTGTAATTTAGGGGAGCCCTCTGAGTACGTTTTGATAAGTTTCGACCCATCAATTTATCTCCTGGCTGCCACAAACACCATCATATAGTTGTCGTTTTCTGGGAAGTGCCTGTTCAATGGGATGTATGGGCAATTATCTAGGAACAATCTTCTGAAATCCTCACCATAATCGGAAGACAAAGTGGTTGCATGAAGAAAGAAGAAAACAAAACAGAGAAATAAATGTGTAAAGAAGGGCATTATGTTCTACTATCCGAACGCTAGCTGGAGTTTTGGCGGGCAGAAAGGCCGCCTTCAGCCGTGCTGCTGTCTGTGAGAGGACTGAATAAATGGAACCGTGCCCCTTCAAAAAAAAAAAAAAAAAAAATGTAAAAAGCAACCAGAGGACGTAGCCGTTTAGGAATGCCTGCTTGGCGGTTCTTGTTTACCACCGCAGAAGAGCTTAAGTCTCGCTGCCTACGCGGCCACAATATGAACAGGAAGGATTAGCGTGACCCCACGTCCCCAAAGACTGAAGCAGTTCGGGAACAGCCCCAGTTACCTTGCATCCTGAGCAGCCTGCCCCTGGATGACAAATGTCCCAGATTCGGGGGTTCTTTTGTAGTCCATGGGAAAGCACGACTAATCCGTGCAGCCCCGCGCGCACACACACCGGCTCCATTCAGCTCCCGCGCGCAGAGCGCTGGCGGCGCTCCCGGGCCGCCGGCCCCCCGCGCCCGCCCCCGGCCCTGCCCCCGCGCGCTGGGCCCCACCTCCACGTGGGCGCGCCGCCGACGGCGGGCACGGGAAGAGCATTCCCGCTTCCTCGGGGGCGAGGCTTTGGAGACAGAGAAACAAGGCTGATCAGGTTGGTCTTTCTCTCAAACTCATCCCACCTTTTAAGCTCTCCGCCCTCTGCGCCCCCACACCCCCACTCCCCATTCTCTTGGTGCACTGAGTACTTTCAGTGTAAAGGCTCTGTTCTAACGCCTTACGGGGACTGACTGATCGCATCGTCCTAACAACCCGGTGACATGGGCACATTTTACAGATGAGGACACTGGGGGCACCGGCCGGGGGACCAGGCGCCCAGCGCTCACCGTCTTCTTCGCCGCTAGGCTAGCGTTGCTTCGGGCAGTAGCTAGCACGGGTTTTTGTACCCTGTGCTGGGATTCACCCTGACACAACACGTCTCTAGTTCCATGTCACTGTCTCATTGGGAGAGACCTGTGAGTTCACACGCCGGTCAGGTGGACAAGACCGGGTGGAAGAGGCGGGAGCGTGGGTTCACAATTTATCCAGGCATTTTCACTAGCACAGGCAGGCCCAGGAGGCGGTCGGTCCCCTTGCTGTGTAAGCTCAGGTTCAAGGCGATCCCCCGTTTCCACCAGTTCCAGTTTCCCCATTAAAGGGGTTGAAGAAAAGTCTCTGCCTCTGAGAAGGGGGTTTAAAAACCAAGTTGTGAAAACGGGAACGAGCCACTTACAGTTAGATGGGTGAAAAGAGGATGTCCTACTGGGGTTTCTTAATTGGTGTCAAGTGACCTCCTTGGTCTCCTGAAAGACACCTGAACTAGTAGGCTTGGTACCTGGGAATAATCTGATTAAGTCAAAAAACAAGGCAGTCAACAAAATCCAGAAAGTCCAGGCAGATTTGTTAAGGCTTGAGGACAAACTAATCAGAAAATTGTGCTGAATACAAGTGTTGGGTAGGGGGACTCACCTTTATTAGTAATTAAAAATATGAACGTAAACAGCAAAGAGATACCAAATTTTAACCTGGCTAATGATAGTAACATAATAATAATAATAGCTAATGATGTACAGTGTGCCATATCATATACTAATGGTGGCAGTACTCATTGGAGCGAACTTGTAAGAGATGATTTGGAAATACATATTGAAAGTCTTAAAATGTGTATCTTTTTGACCCAGCTGTTCTATTATACTAGGGAGTTTTATCTTAAGATAATAATTTAAAATATGTCAAATAATGTGGATGGGAGAAGAGTCAGTACAACACTGTTCGTAATACCAAAACAATAGAAGCAGATGCAGATGTCCATCTACAAGGGACTGCTTCCATAGTTATGATAATCCATACAAAGGAAAACATCTTACAATAAATACACCGATAACAGAAACAGCAGATTTTCAAGTGTGGATATCACAGTGCCTTTTTTATAAAACGTCTATAGAGCTCTGTCTTGAAGGGCCTACAACATGTTAATGCCCAATGATTGTGTTTTGTTTTCTCTTATTTTTCTGTATTTTCTAATTTGCCTTGCACTACGATGAATTATAGGAGGAATACAGAAAAATAAAATATTTATTTGTAAGGAAAAAACAAATTTCTCTGTTTCTCCCATGATGCTAAAATGAGAGCAGCCTCTGAGTCCCACAGTGGGACAGTCCCCCAATTGAACGAGGACACTCTTCAGGCATTCTGATCTTCATAAAGGAATGTGAATTTAGCCACGTGGGTGCCTGGGGCCCAAGCATAAGCATGTCCTTCAGTCAACAAGACAGAGTCCACAGATCTCAGGCTGTGTCCAGAGAACTGAGCTGGACAGTGGTGTTACCCATCTTGGCACGGGTGTATCTGAGAGCCGTGAGATTCTAAGGGGCTTGCTGGGCGCTGGTCCTGCAGGTAAGCTCCAGTCCGATTGTTAGCTCTGCACACAGACCTCATCCAATTAAGATTCCACAGAAATACCTCTGCTTCTATCTGGATTTAAAACGAGAGAGTCAGCTGAGGAATTGCTTTTCAAGAAATCCAGCCGCAAATGTTTTTTTATGTCATATAAGAGCTCCGAGTGTGGACTCTACAGGTAAAACCCCTTCATTGTGAGGGTGTTTAAACTGGGCTCCCAGGAGCTGCTGAGGGGGCTGAGGACCAAACCCCTCTCCCACGAGAGGCCCCTCCTTTTACTTGTTCTGTCGAGAATGGCAAATATAGGGCAGTTTCATGCCCGTCCGAATTAACACTCAGAAAAGAGGAATTCCTCTTACACTCCTATCTTTACCACAGGGTATTATTTAAGACGGACCTAGCTTGATACCATCTCAGTCAAAGCTAGTCTTGAATATTTCAGGATAAGGTGAAGCAATTTAACACAGATTTAAGTAACTATTTCTGGAGATGTGACCTCACAACTGCAAGTTTCTGGATGGCACAGAAACAAACCATTTAAAGATCATTTTATCTTTTAAAAAGCAATAAAATAAATGATTGTTGTAAAGATCATAAACATAGACTGTTATTTGTTTCTTGTAACAGTCTCCCAAACTGAGTGACTTAAAACAACAAGAATTAATTGTCCCATGATTCTGGAGGCTAGAAATCTGAAATTAAGGGGTTGGCAGGACGATGCTCTTCCTGAAACCCAAAGGGGAGAATCTTTCCTTGCCCCTTCTAGTTCTTTGGCAATCGTTAGCAATCCTTGGCGTTCCTTGGCTCATAAATGCCTTATTCCTTGGCGTTCCTTAGCTCTAAGTGCCTTATTCCGCTCTCTGCCTCCATCACCACGTGGCTGTCTTTCTCCTGGGTGTCCCTTGGCTCTCCTCATTGGATATTGGCTTAAGCGCCTACTCTATTCCATTATGATGTCATCTTAACTAATTACATCCACAAGGACCCTATTCCCAAATAAGGTCACATTTTGAGGCACTTGGGGTTAGGACTTTCACATATCTCTTCAGAGGAGACGATCCAACTCATAGCATATCTCTACAAAACGCATTTTTTAAAAAACCAACTGTCTTGTATAAATGATATTTGTGTCTTGAGATAAAATTCCGATGGCTGCATCATACAAAAATTCAAAAACTGCTGTATTCCAAATCAATTAGATGAAAAGATAATATTTTCTAAATAAATGTTGTAGATGACTCAAAAAGCAGCTCCATTTGATGATAACCCTGTGGGATAGTTAATTTTATGTGTTAACTTGACTGGCCCTGGGGTGCCCAGATGACTGTATTTTTTTCACATATAAGATGCCCCCATGGATAAGACGACCCAGACTTTTCTAACCCAACATTAAGAAATCAGTATCAACCAGTTACTCCTATTTATAAGATGACTCCCAATTATTGATCTAACAATTTTAGACAAAAGTATCATCTTGTACATGGAAAAATATGGTAAATATTATTTCTGAGTATGTCTTTGAAGGTATTGTGGGTGAGATTAGTGTTTGAATTGGTGGACCCAGGAGAGTGCCCTCCCCAATGTTAAGTGGGTGTCATCCAATCTATTGAGGGCCAAAATGGAACAAAAAACAAAGGAAGGAGGACTTCACCCCTTTCCTTTTGCTTCACCATTTTCTCCTGCCCTCAGACGGGGATTTACACCATCATTTCCCTGGTTTTCGGGCCTTCGGACTTGGCCTGGATTATCCCACTGATGTACTTGATTTACATCACCCCAATGTAGTTTTTATTTATGTAATTACACCAATGCCATTCCATTTTGCGCCCATGTAAATCTACACCAATGGAAAGAACAGCTTCTGAGTCTCCAGGTTATAGACAGCAGACTGTGGGACTGCTCAGCCTCAACAGTCGCAAGCCAATTCCTCTAACAAATCCCCTTTTGTAAACATAAACATATATAGAATATAAACATAGGGAGTTCCCTGGTGGTGTAGTCGCTAGGCTTCGGCGCTCTCAATGCTGAGACCTGGGTTCAATTCCCAGCCAGGTAACTAACCCCCATATATATATATGTATGTATGTATGCATGTATGTGTGTGTGTGTGTGTGTGTGTGTGTGTGTGTATATATATATATATATATATATATATATATATATATGAAAACATATAAATATGTAAATATCTCTAAATACCCTACTGATTCTATTTTCTGGAGAATCCTGATTGATATTGAAAGTGCATTCAAAAAGTCTGAATACAATTATTTCTTAATATTTGAGGATGGAAAAAGCACATGATTTAAATCAATATTGTTTGACATACTCGGATTCCTTAAGATCTAGATTGTTTCCAGGTGCTATTTCATTTGCAATAGGATTCCAATTTTTATTTTTTTTAAGTATGAGAATAACCCTGGATTCTTGGCTTAGTATTTTAGTATAAAATTTCTTCCCATTCTGTCTGATTTTTACTTTTCAACCTTGTTTTAGGAGTCCTATTTGTGGATGCCTACTCTATGTGCAAAAAATACTTGCTAAACACAGAGGACCTGTTATCATAGTGACTAAAACAGACATGCTTCTTGCTCTCCATTATTTCTAGTGAAAATTGCCTTTAATTCTGATTAGAGGGCGTACATTAACATATAAGGGACAATAAGAAAGAAACAATAAGAGATTATGAAAAGAAGGGACAATTCAGTGAGGGATCATTGGAGAGTAATACTTGGCATCCCAAAACTGTTTATTGTTGGCAATCAGTGGTCAATTTCCTCATATCTAACCTGGAAAAAAAGGTGGACTAGAATAGAGAAGAGCAAAACAGAGTTGCTTCCAACCAACCATTAAAACAAGCTCTGAGCAGTGACTGTGCATACACAGGACAAGCTGTCTCAGGGTTGTTAGTCTCACCGTTGCACAGTCCACGATCTGTCCATATATATGTTTACGTATGGTTATGTGACGGCTCACTGGGCTAACTGACAGTTTTTTTTTCTTATCTTCTTCCCAACCACAAACTTGCTCTGCTTCTGTTCTTGATGAAAAATGGTACCACCATCTACTAGGCTACGCAAACGTACAAATCAATCTTGACTTCACCCTCTCCATCACACCTATCAAATTAATTGCCAAGACTTGGGAGTGCCACCTAGTACGAGTAAGTATCTTCTGAATCCATGCACTTATTTCCATAACCACTGCTACACCCTGAGTATTAAGAAAATAAAGATTAGCATGTATTGAGTACTTAGTTTATCTCAGGCATAAATTTAATTTAATTTAAACAGGTGGCATTAACTGTTTTCATTCTGACTACAACTCTGTGTAGTAGGTATAATTATGATCTTGATTTTAGAGACAAGAGAACGAAGCACACGGATGTTAAGTCACATTCTCAAGGTCATACAATAAAAAAGTGACAGATCCTGGATTTAAGCCACAGATACCTACCTTCTGAGCCCATGTGCTTAATGATGGCACTCACTGTATACCCCAGTGAGCCAACTATCTTTCCTTAAAAGTTTGCTTCCTCTCACAGAGCTGAGCATTCCATTCCTCATGCCTCCTTATACTTTTCCTCCCATTCTGCTCTCAACGGATGACCTTCTCATCCTTGAGAAAATAGAAGCCACCAAACCCACACATCAGCCCTCATCAGTCCCCACCTTTGTTATGTCCTTGGCTATAATGCAAGAGGCATCCACAGACCTACAAGGAGTCCATGGAGAAAGTTTTGTGAACTTAGGTAAGAAAAATATTATATCCTTATTGTCATTAACTGAACAACCCATGCTTGTATTAGTAAGTCTTAATCAGCAGTAGAAATCACAGGTATTTTGAGTTTTGCAAATATCTCCAAATAGCATGCATGCTTCATCACGACTTCAAAAGTACAGTAGTTATTAGACCCACCTCTAGATCTTGCCATGTAATACATGAATAAGGAACCACACCTATGACAATGTAATAACTTGTCTTTTTAAAAAAACTGTATTTACTATCAAACCCCTCCCCCAACTCTGGACTCATAGAGCCAAGTGCCTCCTGTCATCTCTAGGTGAGTATTTAATAAATATCTTAAAGGTAACATAGTAAAAACAGAGCTATTGATTCCCTCCCCCCTCAAACTGTTGTCCCTCTTGGTCGCCCACATCTCCATAGTTGGGTCTACCATCACTCAGTCGCTTACACTGAAGCAAACCTAAGAGTCCTTCATGCCTCCCTTTCTCTCAATCGCCATTATCAAGTTCACGTCTCAGGTTACTCCCTGGCATGCTGCTCTCCCCATCACTACAGTCAGCCTCACAGACCTTCTTGCTGTCTTGCACATTCTGGGCTTGCTCTCCTCTCATGGCCTCGGCACTCACCGTTGCCTCCATGGGCATCTCCAGATTTCCACCTGCTTCTGCTTCCTTATCCTTCAGGCCTCAGCTCAAATGCAGTGACAGCATATTGTACAACCTGTAGCTCATGCTTCCATGTATTTTGCCTGTTTCATGTCTGTCTCCCTTCTAGAACATGAGCTCGGTCAGGGCGAGGATCTTTTCCATCCCGTTCACTGCTGTATCCCCAGAGCCTGGATATGGACCCCATAATAGGCCAATAACAAAGTATTGAATGAATAAATGCTTAGCCAACTAATTAATATGTGACTACTTTGAAGATTAATTAAAACAGTCCAAGTTCATCCCTCAGCACGGTCCTACCACGTGGGGACTGCTCAATCACTTGTCCCTACTGAGTGAGTCTTTACTTTCTCACAGTTGCACCACTGTAGACATGACCCAAGATTGGCCTGACAAATGTGTTCTCCTGATGACACAAACATAAAGCTGGAATTTAATTTAAATCACAGAAGAGGACACTGCATGCACAGAAAAAAAATTGCCTTTGCGCAAAATTAAAATAAATGTGGGGTCAATTTATTAAAACAAACACAAGCCAGAGAGAGGGTGGATTTGGGAGGGAGGTGGTCTTGCATCTCAGACTTTTCCTTCCCAGGTTGGCATGTTGGCAGTTTCTTCAAGGTCTCTGGGCCTCAGTGACCCTGGCTGTATGGTAGGGTAACAAGCAGTATCTACAGGCCAGATTGTGCCCACTGAGTGACACAGACTGAGACACTTAGCTGCACGCACTCCAGTATCATTTCCATTTGCTACTATAACAAGTCCCCTTCAAAAAAGCAAGTGCTCAGGCACAGAATCTGACAGAGCTCCTGTTCGCTCATTTTCTGATATTTCATGTCAGATAGAATGAAGTTTGTTTTTGTTTTGGGTTTGTTTATATTTTAATCCACACACTTCATGGAATAGGCTGTTGCCATCAAGGAAAACTGACCAAGGATTTCTTTATGCCATAGCATTCATTTTTCCTTCCTACCCGCATCATATTTGAGGGGATCCTTTCCCCAGTGATCACGCTGACATGACTCCACGTCGGTATTCAGTTTGGCCTCCCCTGTTCTTTAGGGATAATGTTCAAATCTTTCTGCACAAGTCGACATGCAGTTCCCGTGGATAAATATCAGCCTTGGTGCTGTTACCTCCTGAGTACTATTTTGACAGATCACCCTCCTGAAGAAGTCTTTTTTGTGTGTGCTTAAGAAAAGTAATTTGTCTAAAAGGAGAGGGTATTTTCAAACCACACTTCTAAAATATGTCAAATAACGGGAATAAAGTCCAAGATGAGCTCTGGAGTAGAAGAGATAACCCCTGAGTAGAAGAAATCTCAGAATAAAACGAACAGGGAAGATCAAGAGATAACAAAAAGGGGAAATAGGAACCTCAGCATTAATTAGAAGTAGGGAATGCAAGTGCAAATGCTTTCTTACCCAGTGGTGGCAGTTTAAAGTGACATGAGCATGTTAACAAAACACAAAAAGGAACATTTCAAACCCCTGGCTTGGCCCTTTGAAAAATTCTCTCTCTCTCTCTCTCTCTCTCTCATCTCAGAATAATGAGAACCAGTTGCTGGAGTTAATACACAGACACAAGTCCTTCATTGTAGGTGATTTTCCATTAATAAAAAAGATAACTTCAAATAAATAGAGCTAAGGAATTGTCATAGTTTAACCCCTTAACTAGACTAAAATGTCAATCTCTAACACATTCTATTCACTGAAGTGCCAAAGAATTTGTTGGCACTCAAGGGTAAAATCTGTAAGCCCCCCCACAATTATTCCTACACAGTGTTGACCTGCAGCCTTGGTTTTCTTTGTTCATTTTCCTGATAATAGGATTTTTTTTAAAAAGAATCCAAAACAGATGCTGACTTGAGAAGAGAGTTTCTGATTGACCAAACCCCCATTTTTCTTAATTAAATGGAAACTATGTCCCCCAACAGTTTTTTTTAGCAACCTTTCATAGTTGATGTAAATTTATCCTTAAGTTTGCTTGTTGGTTGGTTGATTGAACCATTTGTGATTCCACTTTTTAATACTGGTTGGTTAATACTGCTTCACAGTCCATCTCCCTGTCCTAAAATATAAATGACCTGTCCCATTAGAAATACCTTCCAATGGGTAATAAACTGAGTTTTCATTCTAAGCAATTCATTCCTGCAGCTGTTTAAGTCTTCATGCTCTGAGTTTTGTTTATACATCTGAGGGCTTTTACTCATCAAACTCCTTTGGTTTGGTGATTAGTTATGGGAAGGAGTTTATGCACTAAGAATGCTATGCCTCTGAATGCTTCTGAGGTAATTAACACTTCAGTTATTTTGCCTAAACTCAAGGTGTCTTTAGAACTTACAAAAAATTTTAGCATACCTATCAATTTGCTTAGATAATTAATAATTTTGCATAATTTATGGCATGAAGCATAAAATAACATGGAATAAACAATAGCCATGTAAAATTATAAAGCAATAATTTGCACTGAAATATGGAATTTTTAAAAAACAATATTGAAGGATATTGGTTTCAAGTGAAAGATTGTCATACTGGTTTTATCTCTATGTCTATTATGGTTCTCATGAAGAACTATTCCTAAAGACTAACCTTTATTGGTCTAAGCTGATCTTGACCATAAACAATACAAAGGACATTGGTTCCATTAGCTGTTGGACACGAGATACACATACATTCTTGATAATAAACGCACAAGTATAATGAGAATTAGGTTCTAAAGTTGGGCTGGCACGCAATCCTTTGGGGGAAAGGTTGTAAGTATCATAAATGGAGGCATTTGCAAACAAAAGAAATAAACCTGGATTTCAAATGTATAGGACCATACTAGCTAGTCGGAAGAGCTTGCAATAACTTCTCACAACTGGTAATGATTTTTTGAGGTCTGTACATATGTGTCGCTTAAATATCAGGTTGAACTTTTAAAATGTAATCATCTATTTGAGATTTTTTAAAGCCATAAGTATCTGGAAGCCTCATTGAAAGTTCTGAGCACAGAGTGAAATCACAGCTTCCTGGCCCAGAGCTTACCTGGCTACTTCCAGCTCAATCCTATTCTTGATCACTGAAATAATTTAAAATAAATTTGCTCATTTCATGTTTGAGTAGCATATGTTACAGTCAAGGACTTCACTCACAAGTTTTGCCACTTTTCTCATGTCCTCACTTCTTCTTAAATGTTAATAAGAGCTAATATATTATGCACCTACCACATTTTAGATACAGTATGATAAGCAATTTATATACATTCTTTTACCTGCTGTAGTTTCCATTTCATGCATAAGACATTTGAGGCTCATGGAGAATAAGTCATTTGCTTAAGTCCACCCAGTTTTCAAGTATGGAGCTGGTGTTTGAGTCCCTGGAGAGGAGGTCAAAATTCTTAGCTGCAAAAATTGATACCGACTAGCTGGTTTTAACAAAAAATGAAACAAACACTGTAGAATTGTATACCTGGAACCTATGTAATTCTTGCTAACCAATGTCATCCCAATAAGTCTAACAATAAAAAAAATGAAATAAAAACATTAAAAGGATAACAGACTGTGTATAGAATTTCCATGAGGCTACAGAAACAGCCACGGACACATGGCCAGGCATGAAGGGAGGCTACGCAGGCAGAGCCATAGCCAAAATCGTGCCAGTAAACTAACCTGGCTCATTCTGATGGCTAGATTTGAGTCATAGCAACTTGCAGCCCCAACAGTGCCAGCACAGGACACCAGACATTGATGCCATCACCACCATTCTTGGAGCCCTGGGTATTGGGGTTCGCAGCTACCACTGCTGCCACCAGAAAGAGTCTGGGGCACGTGAGTCTAAGTGACTGAGTCTAGGTCATGTGCTTGCACCCTAACTGCAAGGACGACTGAGAAACGAGTGGTTTGGCCCTTCTAGCTTCACTAGTGGGAGGTGAGCTCTAACTTGTGCCAAGATTCCTATGGTGAGAAATTTCCCCCAAAGCGGAAAAGGATAGTTTCTTTGTGTTCATCACCAAGTATGTAGTGCAATACTGACACTAAGCAGATGTTTTATACATACGTATGAAATGAAAAAAAGGAATGTGTGGCCCCATTGTCTCTGGGAGAGGCACAAGGGAAAGCAAGAAACACTGTCAACAGCTGACAAATAACACTGTTGAAATGGGCAAACGGGTAAAGCAGACTCAAGGTTCTGGGTAGTGGATGAGCTGAACATGGAGCTGAAAATGACAAGGCTGGGACTGGGCTGTTCCTTCCCTCCTGGGTATGTCATTCTTCTATAAGAGAATGCCCCTAAACAGCCCTGGCACTGGTCACGATTACTGTTGTCAACTAGGTCAGGAACAACTCATTAGAAAGTGTGGAAAAAGCAGTGGGTGCTTTTGCAAAGTACTAAAGGTTTCATGCATATTATCTCATGGAATCCTCAGAACCATCCTGTGAACTAGCTGCTATTTGTAGCTGCATTTTACCCAAGAGAGGAGCAACCCTTAGGAAGACTGTCTAAGGTTACCTAACTAGGAATTGGTGGAGCCTGGCTTTGAACCCAAGTCTTTCTGACTCCAAATATACCCTTTTCAGAACAACATATCAATATATACAACCAAAACTTAGACTGTAAAAGTTGGTTATTGTGCAAGGCATTTATGTTACAAAATTCACTAGGATCACTGTCAACTGATTCCATTATTTTTTATTACATATTTTTTACAGAAGGAATCAGCCTACTCTTGAGCTGGCTCCAGGGAGGAGAATGGAGGGGGCTGAGCTTGAGCTCTCCAAGGTTCTGAACACCAACGTTGGAAATCTTAAATTTAACTGCCAGAGTCAAGGTAGCATCATTTTATATTGGCTCTTCAATTTTTTACACCCAGGGCAAAGCCATCTGTGAGCAGATGAAAGATGAAATAATTATGAAATTTAGGCAGTTCTTAAGAAACGAAGTGTTCAACACACCCACAGTCATTCACTAAAATTAAGGAATATGAACTCTGAAAACAGACTTCTTTTATATGCTTTTGGCTTGTCTCCACACTTAGGAAAGTCGGTCCATGCCAGTACTGTCTAAAATCACGATGGGAATGTTCTGAGTGCTGCAGTAAATATATTCTCCTGGTTATGCATCATCATTCCGGGAGCGTGGCTGGGGCCAGGGTAAGCATCTGGAACGAGTGTACCTGGTGGCATAGGCAAGAAACAGCCAGTGGGGTGAGGATCAGAGTTAGAATTGGCAGCAGGAGAATCCAGAAGAAGAGAGGAAATCAGAAGGAAAGGAGGGGTGTCAAGATATGAAATAAAGAGAAAAAAAATCCTTACGCCTGAATGGGGCCAGTCAGAGAGGAGATGGGGCTCTGGCCAGTGACAAGTCGTGGCTTTCCACCCATGGGGAGAAAGGTATATCATCTGCTCTCTCTTTACTCCTAACACCAACTGCAGTGATGCTGTTTCTTTCCAAGTCTTTCTACATCGCTCCACAGGGGTTGACATTGGGCTGGACTGACATCTGCTGCTACTTCTTGCTGCATTCTGTGCTATTTGGAGATATTCTATTGATATCATCCTTCTTTGACCTTGCTTCACTCTTCCCCCTCCCAACTCTCCTTCCGCTGTCCTATTTGTAGCAATTGCTTTGGTCCACTAACAAGGGCTCTTTTATCTACTGGTGCTGCTCTTGCTTTTGTTTCTCTTCTCTATTTGGAGTTAGCTTCTTGATAGAAAGCCAGCACGAATTCTCTCTTGTCCTTGAGACACTGCTGAATACAACTGACTTGCTGGAACCTGCAGGTAAAGGTATAAGCTGATTCTGTACCTCATAGAAGCCCGTTTAGCAGCCTTAAGCTTTAACTAAGCTAATAACCATTTTCCTTTGCAGAAATTGTCATCCTGCCCTTGCAATCACAATCCCTAGCCATGAGTTACAGAGACCACATGTGTTTAGAATAAATAAATAAAAAGAACTGAGCTCCTGTCATATGGATTCTGGCTTAGGCTGTTTGGATCCTGCCATTGCAGCTGACGATGGGCTTCTGCTTACAGAATACTAATTGCTATTACTATTCTGAACTGGTGTCTCTTGTGAAAGAAAAAAAATATGAGAGAGAAACTTATTTTGGGTTGGTCACTCAAAATCATAAGCTGAGTAAGGAGAAATTCTATGTACCAAATATATCTCCAGAATTTTTACTGAAATGATTTTGGGTTTGTACCAAGTCAGAAGTATCCTGACTTTTTAGTTATCATTTAGGTTTTGTGTGCTGACTTTGTCACAGCAGTCTGTCAACAATATTTACTGAGGGTTCGTGTGTACACACAACAGTAGAAGATCTTATTGTTTGACTCTATTTAGATAGAACAAATTGATCTAAAAGTCTGTTGACCAGAGACTCACCATTGATCATGCATTCTTTGATGTACTTTCTTTTCAGTGAATTTAACATCAGATGTCAGCACACTTGAAGAGAGGAAATCAGAAGGAAAGGAGGGGTGTCAAGATATGAAACAAAGAGAAAAAAAAGGCAAGTATTAATCCTTGTGCCCAGATCGAAGTTTTCCTGGTTCGGTGGAAAGGCTATGGATGCAGAGTTAAGGGACCGAGGATTAAACCCTGGCTCTGTTACCTGCAAGTTGCTTGAGCTTAAGCAGGTAACTTACTATTTTTGAGCTTTAGTTTAGCACCTCTAAAATAAAGGTAAAAATCCTGCCCTGACTATATCACAGTATTATATGGATTAAGTGAAACCATGATGAGGACCAGCTTTATAAGCTATAGAATACCCTACAATGTAAGGGATTAGAAATTATGGTAAAATTTAACACAGACTATGAAATGTACTAGCTGTCAGGATTAAGGCTCACCATTCAGAGGAGGGTCACTTTAAATTGTCAACCTATTTTCCCTTAGTACAAGTTAATACTATTATAATGAATTCACAATACGCTTCAGTTTTTTCCTTCTGGGGTTTCCTTCCATTGGATGAATTAAAACTAAAAAGTCATTAGGAGGGGCTGGAAGGAATTTGCTTCAACAAAGCTCTTTTTGTTTTAACAGTATTTTTATAAGGCATGTAAAGTAAAGGGGATCATTAAAATAACCTAAATTAAATTATAGCTGAAAGTGTCTCACAAAAAAAAAAAAAAAAAAAAAAAGCAGCAGCAGAAGAAGCAATTCTACATGTTTCTGATTAGTTACCGTCTCCTGGACACCTACCTAATGTAGAATGGAACCATTAGCGGGACTTGGAGAGTGATACATCCTTGGTGAAGAGAGTTCTAACAGGCACCGGAGAGCATCCTAACAACATTCTGTCCAGATACATGTTCTCTGGGAATGGTACCTTCCTGTTTCTGGCAGTAAGGTGGCAAAGGTAAGTGAAATGACCACAGAAGATTTGAGGAGGGGATTGAAATGCTGGATGGATCTTGAACTAGATCGATAGCTCCCAGTTTAGGGTCTCCAACATTTCCCCCCAAATTAAAAAAAAAAAAAAAAAGAGAGAGAGTGTCTTCACACACACACACACAAAGAAGAATGGCTATAAAACCACAGGATAAGCAACAGTCTGTCAATATAATCATTTACCTTATTTAAAAGAATCACTACATTGTCCTTAGATTTGTCTTTTATTGCAAATAAGAAAAGTCTTCGTCTGACCCCAACACTGGTTGTTGGGCTGATCTTTGGTAGTAGCTCAGGAGTCCTTTCCACCTTGAGAGACGATGGTCACAAAAATGAATTAAAACAAAACTACTTCTTATTCTTCGAGCTCAAAATAATAATTTTTGGTTAGAATTTGTGAGCAGCTCTTTGCAAGGCTATGGATCTGCCAGCGTTTAGAGTTTTGATGAGAAATGGTTTTATGTTTTCATCACTGAATTTCGGTCACTCACCATCATACAATGCATTCACTTACAGAGCTAACAGGAAAATAGGAAGAGAAAAACAAACTAGAAAGAGAACCTATTGATAACATTGCACCCCCTGTTCAGATATTGTAAGAGAGGACACTTGACATTTTCCCCAGGTAGGAGGAGGTGGAAGACTCAATTTCTCAGGATGTCGTACCCATGATTTCAGTTGCTCTTTGCCAGGAGTGTGGGATTCTCTTTTCTGTTTCTATTAGTCTGTCTGCATTCGAGTTCCATCTGAGAACCCAAATGAACTTAGCTCAATTCAGAGAGAACAGCTCCCACTGGGTAGGGGCCACTGGATAAAGTCCCACAACCTAGGTACCTGAGAAATACGGAGCTTGGCCATTTTGTTCATAAGGGGAAAAAAATATCAAAATGTGTTTTTGTGTTTCCTGGCCATAATGAGATATTCACGGAATATCTGGACCATTTTATATGGAAACTCAAGAATCAGGATAAATTGCTTCTTAACAGAACAAAGAATTTTTTAAAGCAACGGATGTATTTCCTGTATTTGGAATGAACAAGACTGTGGCTGTGCTATCATAGTTCTAAACTTTATAAATGTGCTATACATAGCACTTCTGTTTAGTGTTTCAGGCTCTCTCTGCCCAGCGGAGTGGCTGCAATGCATGATAATTGCTCCTGTCAAAATCAGGTTTCTTTTTTTAAAGCTCCTGAAGACGCTGACTGGGTTTCTTGTCCTTATTCCTGCCTGTACCACAGCCTACCCTGAACCTCAGCAAATGTAAGATAATGAGTTCGGAAAAAATTAACCCATGCGACACTAATGCTCACACATTCATTCACCCACTCATTTACTCTGCAAGTATTTGCTTAACGTCTGGGAGTCTGAATTCTGGGAGTCTCAAAATGAAATAAGAGTTCACGGCATGATGGGATCGGAGTTGGCATGCATCAGACCCAAGGTGGTCAGAACAGTATGTCTCAAAATCTAAACTTTTTTTAACACTATAATCCTTGGTAAGAATTAAACTTTATTTCCCAGTTTGGTACTCATATAGACATACACCTTCACCTTCATGCACATCCATGCCAACAGTTATGTAACCAATACTCAACTGAAAGAAAAATTTCAGAGATTAAACTTCTCTTTTCTACATGTGATACTGTACTATTTTCTGTTCTATTTCACTTTCTTTTTCTTTGAAGGCTGACGTGACTAAACTAAACTGAGTTCAGAGCTCGCTGTCACAACATGCAATTTGTAAGAGTGGTGGTGAATAGATCAGTATGCAGCTGAAAACATTTTTTAAAAAATCATCAAGAAGTATCTTGAAAATAAAAACAAAAGATTAAAAATATTAGAGTATTTAGGCTGATGTACCTTAAGATATTAACCACAGGACTACACGGGACATTCTTTGACTTGGAAACGATAAGCTTAAATCTAATAAAGTACTGTTTCAGAAAGGGTGCTCACTAATGCATAGAGAATTTTAGGCTTTGATTATATTGCAATTGGTAGTAAATATGGAAAAAAGTGAATAGCTAAAAATTTCCCAAACATAATTTTATATGTTCAGCATGCCTTGTACACTACATCATTTACAATCTAAAGAGAAGAGCAAGGTGATGCAAATATCCTATATACATACATATGTCTATGTACTTATACTTATCTATAGATAAATACATGCATAATGTACAAACATCTCCTGGTGGTTCTTTTCTCTGAACTCTGATCAGTACAGTAGGTGTTCAGGGAGAGATGAGAATCAAGAACAATTTCTAGGTTTCAGAGTTGGGCAGCTTAATGGATAGTGATGTTACTTATAGAAATAAGACCTCTGGGCAAAGAGTAGTTTGAGGACAATTCCATTTTGGACATACTGAGTTTGTGGTACATGCAAGACCTTCAATTCAACTGGTAATCAAACAAGGTAGGTCTGAGCTTGAGACTTACACAGAGTCACAAACCCAGTTGCAATAACAGACTTGAAAAATAAAAAGACCCCAACCAAAACCTCTTCAGTACATTTCAAGCATTCTATATGCTAAAAAGCTTGAGCATTAATTTTTCTTCTTATGTAATTTACAGTGATCATTTTAAAATGTTGAGTAATTGGGAAGCTAATTTTATGCCTTAGATCATGATATTAGCACTTAGTTTGCTGATTGATAATCCACCTTTCTAATAATTTTCTTAACTTACTAGAACATAGTTTATTTGAGCCTACAAACATGATATCAACTTGTATATTTAATAAAGATAATATCCTTCTCTCTCGCACAAGTTAAACCTATAATATTCTCATCACATTCCCACTCCCCCTTCATAAGTTTAAAAGAACATAAGAACCTGCTTTTATAAATGTCTTCTAATGTTCCCTTCCCAAGAGGTGCTCACGGTATTAAAAAAAAATTGAGTAAGAAGAGGGGAGTATTTGTCTTGACTTCATTTACACTCACTAACCTGTTTTTATTATGTGTGTCTGATGCCATGTTTAAAAAAAAAATGGTTGTGCCATGAATTATTTTCTATCTCGGGTCTTTGGATTATAGTTCTCCTTTTTCAAATGACAACAATAGCCTAGCAACCAATCCAAATCATTGCATCTTTCCAAGTGTGCTTGGAATAATATACACTTGGTGAACCTGTCATTACAAAAATACTCTTGAGATGTTCCTTACTGACCTAAATAAATAGTTGCATGAGTTGCATTTGCACATACCCACTATCAATATGAGAATTTCAACTTAACAGGAACCCGCACCAAAACTCCTTTAATAAATTCAAGAATTTCTATACAATGAAAATCTTAAGCCTTAGTTTTTTCTCGTCATCTTTTGCGGAATGAAAATCCTTCATGATGTCAGTGTCCTTTATAATGGAAACTTAGTTCACTCTTATGGCTCTGAAGGAGATGGGGCATTTATTTATTCGGGTCTCCTGTTTTCTAGGAAGAAATACGCAGGCGTTAGGTGACACATGCTAACAGAGTAAGCAGCTGTGTCAAAACTGGAATTTACAACTTTCAATTCTCTTTACCCAGGGTATGCAAGCTGCAGTCCTACAAATTCCACTTTCCCACTAATAAATGTCAACTATATTATGTATCTGACTTGCAGAATGAAATCTGCTATAGAATTCCATTTACCATTTTACCTAGAAAACTGGAAAATACAATCCGGGCGAAGACGGATATGAAAACTGTAGATAATCTTTGCACAAATTGCCAACAGCTTCATTAAACCAACAGGGCAGGGAAGGCGGCGGTTCTGTTACTTAATGACAACCCTCAGCTGTTTGAAATAACCATCTTAATAATCGATACTGTGTGGAGGCTTTCGCTAGCATTTATTTTAAGGGATGTCTTGTTTTGAACAATCATTTTAAATCCTAGTAAACTGAAGAATTAATTAGCAGCCACGGAAGCTCTGCAAACTAATGCTTTAGTCTGTCCAACCATCTGCTCAGGAGCATCCTTCTTGAGTCTTGGCACTACTGAAGATAGGGGAGCGCACTACCTTCCATGCTTACACTGGTAGACGAGTTGCTCCGGTATTTAACCTTCCATCTTCCAAATATGAAGAAACACCATCTTAGGAAGAGTCCCAGAAAAGCTCTGCTTCCTTTTGCACTTACAGTCACAACCACCGTGAGGCCAAGCTCCCTTTAAGAGCCTTCAGGATCCTTGAAAAAAATGAATTCCCAACCCAAAGGCGTATTCTCTCTTCCAAAACAGGCACCTTGGGAGGCTCTCGTCTTAATCCAATAATAGTTCTCCTTAGATCATTTTGAAAAATTTCACTTTGGAATTTTGTTCTGCATGTTCGTTCTCAAACCATGGGAGAGAATCCTGATCTGTTTAATAGGGTTAAATATTTCATGTAAAAGTATTATGTAATTATAAACTAATGAAACAAATTTTATTTTATAGTGTTTAAAACTGAATTCGGAGCCAATTCCAAAGTGGAGTTTAAAAAAAATCATATTGAATAAAAGGCAGCGTGATTTGGACCAGCATATAGCTTCCTACAGGAGCTGTACTTGTTTGGGTATGAAGGATGCATCTACTTGTTTACAAAAGAGTCTCGTCCTTAAATAGACCCAACATACTTACCAGTTGAGGTGTAAACATGTTGCTTTGTCCACTCAATACCTGTCCTTCCCTCTTCTGATGATGCTACACGGATTTCCTTGAGGAATGAGCCCCTCCCCCACTCCCAGTCCATTTAGATCCTGGGGAGGGTGGACAACTGGACTGGACCAATCAGGTTCATTCCATCACTGTGGCTACTGTAATTGCTTCAGGGTTGGTCGCCGGAGCATCAGTTCCAGGACTTTGGCTGAAACTATTGGGAGAGGGGACCTTGTTTTTGTCTGGGGTAACTGGATTAAAAATATAAACCTGTAACTTATAGGAACCATCGATCATGTGGAGAGAGCTTCCTGAGGATGGAGCCAGTGCAGAGTGAGGTAGAGCTGAAAGATAGAAGAAGGGATCCTGATGACATTACTTAAGTAGCTAGATCCAGCTGCACCGGAAGCCGGGTCCCTGAACTTTTCAGTTATATGAGCCAATAAATTCATTGGAAAAAAGTTTACATTCACTGAAGTGTGTTTTCCTGTACAATGGGTCCAGTCAAGAAAAAACAAAACAGGAAATGTTACAGCCTATATATACACAAACACAAGATGGCTTATGTTGTGTCCACTTATTTTGCCATTAATTTTAGTTGACATCTTTAATGGTGTATATGTCACTTTTCAATTCCATCGCTACATAAGGTATTTTCCATTTCTGGCCTATTTTATAGTGTTGGAGCGTGAGCAGTAGGAGTGGGGAGGAAAAGGTGGTTAAATCTTAAGACTATTTTCATCAGTGACTCCTTAAGTTTGGAATATAACGATTTTGAATAAGGTATGTTCAAAGTCAGCCATGTTACCTTAGGAGGCTAAGAGAATTGAAAGCAGAAATCAACCCTGGTATCTGTCTTTCACCTTCAGGATCAGTTACAGCTGTCCCTTTGTCATTCGGGTCAGCAGCCCTTTGAGTCTTTCTGGGCTATCATTAAAAACAACACCACCCTTGCTCTCTCCTACTTCAGCACAGTACCATTGCAGGCTGTTTTTCCTCTAAGAATCTGATCAATCCATCTGTTTCCCCAGGGTAGAGAAAGGACCATCAGCAAGTCCTGATAAGCCTGCTCCGGCATTGCTCATTTCCTCAAGTGCCATGCATGGCACACACTCGTTACTCTGGTCTTTCGCTATTAATAAGCCTTCTTGGGGGAGCACACTACAAGTTCTAATTCCATCCAGATGCGGGAAGTATGCAACACACAGCGCCTCATCCCTGAGGCTCTAGCAAAATGACTAGAGAAATGGGGACGTCAGGACTCAGTACGTTCTGGAGCATTCCTCCCTGTCCTAAAACCCGAAACCAAGGAATTTGGAGCAGGTTGCCTTTAAGCGATGGACTTTTCGGCTACCGCAACTCAGACCACGGCTGTGAGATGTATTTTCTCTGCTTGCCGAGGGCGCCGAGTTAGCATTCAGGAGTTAGCTCAGGACTTGGGTTCCACAGCTTTAAGTCCCTCAGGAAAATCACGATGCTGCTCACTGCAACTTCAGAGCGTCATCAAAAGAAGATTTGCCAACACATTCTCTGTGGCACATTCCACAGTGCCACCACGCCACCTGCAAAGGGTCCAGAGAGCTTTTTCTCTGTCAGGCCCGATGGAAAGAAATGAGCGTGTGTCAGAAAGTCTCTCGTATGTTGAACCAAATCCTCAAACACGATGCAACGATGAGCCTATGATTTCCATCTGCTCCTTTTTCTGCAGAAAACGTCATCTCCTGGTCCCCAGTGCAGTGACATTTACCCCTCAGCCATTTCTCACAGGGTTCCCTTTCATAATGCCACGTATTCTGCATGTCACTTGCTTTTGAGAGGCTTTAGTAGATTTTAAAAAAAAAACCAACAAAACCCAAGAATTCTGGAAACTTTGTGATAGAATGTTTAGGAAAAATTATTTCACTATGAAGAGCTTCACTAGATCCCACCCCACACACCCCAAGTAAGTCTACATTAAAGACAAATACCAATTCAGAAGAAAAATATGAATATGGGAAATTACTGCTTTCATTTTGGAATAATTGTTTAAATAAGATTATAGCTGACAGAGGAAGATGACAACCTCTGGGAAGTTTAGAAAGGGCAGGGTTTTTCTAGAACACTCCTTGCCCTATTAGGTCTATTTAGGGAAAGGCACGTAAGAGACGGGGAAAGGTTAAAAGTTTTATAAAAAAATGAATGTTCATGCAAACCATGGTTAAGAAAACGTTGCTTATTCAAAAAGTTGCTGCTTCCTGAATTCATTTCAAATGAAGCCCTCTGTCTAAGATCTTTGAAAGTAAATTTATACACCATCCCACTAATAGTTGGTTTGAGTTTTCTTTTGTCATTATATAATTTCCAACGTTGAGGCAAATACTGGTATTTATAGTGTTCACAACTTATGCAAATTGAAAACATAATAGACCTTTAGTTGCAATGTTCACATCATCACACTGAGTGACTAATTTTTCAAATTAGTAAAGGAAGTTAGAACTATGAGTCAGCGAGTGGATCACCCTAATGAATGAAAACAAAATTTATGCTTCTCCCAGATGGACTGTATTTTATTTTAAAAATATTTATTAAGGCTTATTAGTTTTGTGCCTAAATTTTGTTAATATATTTTCCGCACATGCATTTCAACTCTGCAGTATGTTATAGTGTTTATACGTGCACAGTCTAACATTGAGTCAGACAAGAAATGGACTTTACAAATAATACAGATATACAAGCAGTACACTGTATTCTAATCCCCTCAGAAGTCCAGGCAGATCACTACATTCTTGAAACCATTTCAATATTTAATACAACCTTTAAGGCAGGAAAATAATTCTGCACTACTAATCTAAATACCACCCACTAAACTATAAAAACAGTGATGAAACCATCTATTCATCTATTTTTTTATACCTTGTCAAGTCATACATGTAATTAGGTTTGTGTAGCAGGTCTTGTTCTATGTAAAAAACAAAAGTTATTATAGACTGCAGCAAGTGTCTGAATATTCTGAAGACTTGTTTGTTTATTCAGCAAACATTTTTGAGCACCTACTATTCGTATGGCACTATTCTAGGTGCCATGGCGACCAAAGAAAAAGGCACAGGCTAGGCTCTGCATTTAAGGAAGTGCGTCCATGATAGAGGTGGTCACGTAAACAGATGTGATGCTTACACACAAACTGTGGTGTGTTTCGAAAAGAATTAAGGAAAATAGCCACTGAGACAATTGAGCACAAGTCAGAAATCACAGGCTCTAATTTCAAAGAGCAAAGAGTTAAGGACAAGATAAGCAATTGGGCCCGTGATAAATGTCCTTTCAATTTACAAAAATATAGCACCAAGGTTGGCACTGAAGCTTGGGGGCTGTGTAGAAGCCCGAGTATATTTAAAACAAACCTAAGTAGATGAGTGCAGTGGAATCTGAGAGAATAATAGGGTCACCTTTTAATTAGGGAAGCTGAGTATTGTAGCCCAGAAACCCCTGAATACCTGCCTGACTTAAAGCCTCAGAACCTCGTAGGTGTGGTCTCACCCCAAAGGAGATTCCTGATGGCTTTGAAGTCCTTCCTTCCATTGGTTATTGTTGAATTCTAAGGGAAATCTGGGATAAATAGTGATCGCAAATAGATTAATTATAAAGGTGTCCCTGTTGCCTAGGTATTTATTTATGTATCTTCACATTTTAATCTAGAGTAGTCCAATTGTACTGTTCTTTAACATGTATGCGAAGCCATTGTGATAAATATATTTGTATGAAAATACATATGAAATGAATCATTTTTTCTACTCCATTAATTATGATTGCGAGATGCTTGGATGTTTGGGGTACCATAAATGAGCACCCCTTCAAAAAACATACCTAGAAAGTCAGATTATCTTAAATGCAGGCAAAATATTTGAAATAACAGGAACAGGTAGCATCTGTTGGTTTTTGCTCCATACCAGGCACTGTATTAATTATTTCGCATGTTGCATTTTAATTAATTCTCTCAACTACCTAACAATCAAGGAACCATAGTTACCACTATCTTATATTTGAGAAAACTGAGGAGAAATGTGCACACGTTTGCAGAGTTGACCAGGGAAGAAGCCAGAATTCCAAAGGCTGTCTGGAAAAACCCCCCAGCCATAAGTGACTTTATTTTTCATGTTACATGGTTTTCTGGACAGTCCTCACACCTCTGTTACTCTCTAACCAGAGATCTCAGTCCAGAACCCACACGGCACAAACACGTTTGCGTTTTTGAGGTATAAGGAGCAGGTGGGTACCGCCTTCTGAGCAAGAAAGAGAGACAACCGATACCGGGTAGGGCCGTGAAAGTGTGGGACAAATAAAAGTTGTGATGAAAAGGGGGACCAAGAGCAAAGACCAAAAAAAAAAAAAGGGTACAGCAAGAATGCGATCCCTGAAACTCATGGCAGGGAGGACTTCCTGACCACCTCACTCCCTTCTCGCCACATGCCCGTCACCAGAGTCTCTTCATTTCCTTCCAAACACTCATTACGCTCTGCATGCTTCCTTCATTTTTCATCTCCATTGCCTCCCGCACCACAAAGGCTGTTACTCACCCACCACGTACAGATAGCACATGTAATCAGCAGGCAAGAAGCATTTATTGACTTAATAATTAAATCAGTCAGATAATATAATTTCCAGCACTAGAGGCTAAATTCCCAGTAACTTTTTTTTTTTTTTTTTTTTTTTTAGCAATCCGCTCGGAATCATGTCTGCTATTCTCTACCCAGAGGGGAACCACGCCTTAGGGTGCACACTCACAACCTTGGTCTGTGCCTCTGGGGCTGGTAATCCGTATCTGCTTAGCAGTCAAGACTCAGGGACAGGTGGGAAGGAGGGGACTGCCTTTAAGGGGGAGAAGTTGGGACCTCCTTGAGATCAAGGATAGCTGCTGTCATTTAGTAGATGCTGTGCTATTTAAATTTAAATTTGTCATCAAAGGAGTTTCAGAATTGCCTGCCCAGAAGAGGTGAGCATTCTTGGAGGAGTATGTAGGAGAAAGGTGATGTCAGATGGAGGAGAGAATTTTGTTGCCACCATGTAGGGCCATGTGGAAGCACATGAGGAGGTGGAACTAGAAGGGCAAAGTGGGAGTGGTAAGCAGTTGTGACTGGATAGACTGGAGGTAGCAAACGTGGGAAGGGGAAGAAATGACAGGACTCAGTTGAGCAGTGGGTTTAACAATCTGGCGAGAAACTGGGAGCTAACAAGGCCCACCTGGAGTGGTTTGCGACAAGAGAAACATTTGTAGCTCCCCAAGAAGATTTAATTGAGGAGAAAATGATATGATGGTTGGCTGGCATGAGACTCATGCTGTATCTTGGACCCAACTTCTTTCGGCATTTTGAAATGGGCAAGAAATGATTGACATGTTTGCTGTGCTTCTGCACTGAAAACTCGTTCCTTCGGTGATATTTTAGCACCCATGCCAGCATTGGCATCATTGACTCCATAGTGATTGTTGTCATGATTTTCATGTTTCTTAACATGAGACATTTTGTAACAATTATCTTTCTTATTAAAATTGTTTTTGTTTTAGTCTTTGATTAACTTCTTGGCACAGATGTACTTCTTGAGGCTAATCATAGATTTGTTCCTTTTAACTTTTTATTTTCCATCTTTTTCATGATAGTTCAACTTTGCTTGGTTACTCTTTCTGCACATGGGAAACCTGTCTTCCATTTTTAGTCAGGAAGGATGCATTCACCTTACAGATTCCAACATTCATTGCTGTTTTAAAAAGCCTACAGTCCATCTGTTACCGTCTCTTCTAATATTAAATTTTATTACCCTTTGCTGCTTCCTCCAACTTTTGGCATGAGAGACCATTCTCCAATAAGCTCCCTTACTTCATATGACAAGAAATGTATCAAGCTTTTACCACCTTTCGCTGCAGACACATCACTAAGCATGCCCCAAAGTGTGTACACCTGCCCCTTGTTTGCGTCATCGATGCCTTGCAGGGCAGTGGGAGAATCTCACTCCATTCTATTAATGCAACCTTACATAACCTGATGTAATCACGTGCAGGGCTGGGAGAAGAGCACACAGACAGAAAGAAAAGACTCAGAAATTGGAGTGCTGTATTACTTCGCTATTACACTATAACAACTGCAAATTCAGCAACTTAAAAAACAACATACTACATTCATTATCTCACAGTTTCTGCAAGTCAAGGGTTTGAGCACACAGCTTAGCTGGGACTTCTCGGGGTCTCACAAGGCTGCAGTCAAGGTGTCAATCAGGCTGCGCCCTTTATGGAACTCAGGGTCCTCCTGAAACCCACGTGGGTGTTGGCAGAATTTCACTCCTTGCAGATACAGGACTGAGGTCCCCGTTTTCTTGCTGACTGTCAGCAGGGCTGCTCTCGACACCTAGGGCCACATAGAGTTATTTGCTGGTCATCAAAGCTGTCCTAGTCTTGCCAAGATTATGACACCTTACTGAGTTGTTTAAACAGTGCTGCCAATGTAAGCACGTGAACTTCATTGTCAAATTTTAAGGACAACAGCTCTGATGGCCATTCCAGAAAAAGAGTTTCAAAATTGCTTTGAAAAGTGGACTAGGCTCTGGCGTCAGTGCATAGCCTCCCCAGGGGAGTACTTCAAGGTGACTGACTGTAGTGATGATACTCAGCAATGAGGTGTGTAGCACCTTTTCTAGGATGAGTGAGGTCACGAAATTAATTGTCCAACCTTGTGTATGTGTGTGTATGGCTTTAATATAAGACAAAATAGATATAGTCAAAAGCATTTGAAAGGAAGAGTATTTCTTCATAATGATAAAAGTTTGAATTCATCAGGAAGCTGTAAGAATCCTAAATGTGTATGTTTCCAATAATGTATCCTTAAGAAAATAAATAAATAATTGACAAAACTTTAAGAAAAAGAACTAAATCCAGATCATAATGAGAGATTTTAATATACCTCTCTCACTAATTGATAGATTATAGAGAGCAAAGAAATCAGTAAAGGTATAAAATATATAAACACGATTTTTAAAGATTTACATATATTGACACATATAGCTACATACCAAACCCAACACCCAACAACTGCATAATACATATTTTTCAAGTCCACGTGTGAAACACAAAATTGAGCAAAAGCTGGAACACAAAACAAGTCTCAATACATTTTAAAGGATTGAAATTATACAACATATGTTCCATATTTGGGGGAATTAAGAGAACTCTAAGAAAAAATCAGAACACAAAATTCAGTTTGAAATAAAAGGTGATGAAAATATGACATATCAAAATATAAGACATGGCTAAAGAAGTCGTTGGACAAAAACGTATAACTGCACATACACATATTGAAAAAGAAGGAAGCCTGAAGATGACTGTTCATCATTTATTTCCACCAGTTAGAAAAACATAAAACAGCAAAGAAATTTAAAAGACAGAAAATAATAAAGACATCAGCAATTAATGAATAACACAACAAGTACAAAACAGGAAGTATATATTTTTTGAAACACTGGAAAAATTGACAAACTTCTGATGAGAACAGAAAGAGGGAGGGAGGGACAAAGAGAAAGAGAGAGAGAGGGAGGGGGAGAGAGAGAGAGAGAGAGAGAGGAGAGAGAGAGAGAGAGAATAACCAATATCAGCAATGAAAAAGAGAACGTTACTGATGTTATAATGTTCACATATTAAAAAAAATAAGGAGATATTATTTATAATTTTTATGTCATTAAATTGAGGAGTTTAGATGAAATAGACAAATCCCTTAAAAGTTATGATATATTCATACAATGAAATACTATACACTAGTAAAAATGAAAAAAGACAATGATTCGTAACAATATGGATGAATTTTAGATAACCTAATTTGAGAATAAGAAGAAAATTAAACAACCATGTGCTTATTGTTGTGGACTGACAAATTAGAGGACCAGTGTAATGACAGTAAGGAAACAGGGTAGTGGCTATGGTTGAGGCACCCAGGGCTGTGGTTGGGGCAGAGTATGCTGGCATCAAGGCTGGCACTTGTGTTCTGTTTTCTGGACCTGGGTGGTAGTCATGAAGGTGTTTGCTTTAAAATTATTGTCCAATCTGTATATTTTTATAGACTTTCTGCATAGATATTATTTAATATATTTCACAATTAAAAAAATGAAGGTAAAATATCAACACAGTCCGGGAGTAAAAAAAAGTCTTGTGTGCATTCTTTACTTCACACACATTAGTTCTCTCTCTCTCTCTCTCTCTCTCCCCCTCCCTCCCTCTCTCTCTCTCTCTCATGCAAATACAATATGCTGCACATGCTAAATAAAGCATTCTTTTCTAAGGCAAGCAGTTGAGCTGATTTTGTTTCCCCTTGGCAATAGAACTTGGATTACTATAATAAGGTAGCTAAGATCCTATATGTATATTTATCTAAAGCAGTCCTTTTAATTAAGAATTTTTGAAGACAAAGGAATTAGATGTTAATTTAGGCAGACATCAATGTTCTTGGAAACTACAAACACAGCGTCTAACTGAGGGTCTTACTAAAGAAGATGCTGTGGCATAGAAATGTGGTCCCTTCACACGCTGGAGCATCCATCATTATCCATCTCCCTGAACTTTGTCTTTTGAAAATAATTTCTTGATTTTTCTCCTTTTATTTTTTTAAATGAATAAATATGACATGTAACATTGTGTAAATGCAAGGTGTGCAATGGGTCACTTGGAGCTATTCGTATTTTGTTGCATGATTGCCATTGCAGAAACATGTACCACAGTACCTAGCGATAGTATACGGTTACCTATATTCATTACACTGTGCATTCAATCTCTATAGCATATTATACCACTTATTGCAAGTTTATACCCTTAAACACCATCAGTCTTATCCCCTCACACCCCCTAGTAACCACCGTCTTACTATCTGTTTTCACAAGTTTGACTTTTTCATTTGCACTATGCTACAGGCTCTACTATAGCACTCTTAATTGACCACTTGGGGCTCGTTTTTACGTGTATTAGTCAGATATTAAACGTCCATTGAATTGGAGAAGGGCATCAGGTTAATCATGAAAAAAATCAGAGAGGAAAAGAAAATCTAAGTGGATCTACAAAGAAGGTTTGAATTTAAATATGCTGTGTTGTTGAGATCTGTCCTCAATTGAAGTCTGAATTGAATTCTGTCCTGAAGGGTAGGCCTCTGTTTTGTGGCAATGAACATTTTTGGTTGTTTTTTGTTTTGTTTTGTTTTGTTTTTCCTTTTTCAAAAATCAGGGCATTTATCATGTAATTGGCAAATGACTTTTAAAAAAATACTCTGGGGGCAGGATGAAACAACGTTTTCTGATGAGCATAGAAACAAAAGAAAAATCACTGTAGAATTGTACACCTGGAGCCTATGTAATTTTTGTTAACCAATGTCACCCCAATAAGTTTAACAATTTTAAAAAAATCAGAAAAAAAATAAAAGGAAAAATAAAGTGAGGAATGAAGGTGAGGTCTCAGCTGAAAAGCTGACATTTCCATGGAAGAGTTGAGGGTATTGTGAACCCTCTGAGGTGTAAGCAGTCCTCGGACAGCCAGGAGGGGCTAGCAAGGCATGTCTTGATAATTTTTAAAGTAATCCTGGAATTTGCAATGGAATAAAGTATTTAATGAGAAGCCAACTTGCCCCCTGTTCTGTTTCTCACACCTGGAGGATATTCATTGAAGCATAACTGGCAATAAGATCATTCTCATTTAATTTTTAATGATTTTCTTACCGTGATCTGGGCGATGCATCGCTGGTCTATTTTGAAAAATCGCCTCTTCTTCTTTCTGAAGTTATGATATTATGATTTGCAACTACGTTGGTTGAATTTGGTGAAGTGCTCACATGCTGAATAGATGGGCTGACAAATGAGGACACAGTTACCAGTTTAATCCCCATATGGGCCAATTAGTTTCACACAGAGAAGAACTCTGTTCCAAAGCCACAGATTGCACCATTAACCCCAGTCAGCCGCCTCCAAATTGTGTGTCATTGATCACAAGAGGCCCAGGTATGAGTGTCAATAGCTCAGAGCAAACCCATCATCACCTCTGAGAGCAGAGCCATTCTGTCAGCTGATGCATTCTTCATCTCCTAGATGACCAGGAATATTACAGCGGGATAGAGAAGGCGCAGACCCCTCTGTTCCCCTTTATTCCTCTGTAATCCTATTATAAAAAGTGAAAAATTACCATTGCGTTGCTTCCATTTTTTAAAGAAATCTGGATGCTTCAGAGGAAATTGACAAAAAGCATTATCGATCAGCCATACTACTGAAGAGCAACCAACGATTTATGGACTCGCTTCATCAATACTGAATGGTACCCTAGAAACCCTTAAAATTGACCCAAACAGGTAAGAAAAGCCAAATACACACTTTCTTGGTCTTGAAACCTTATGACTACTTCTGGTCAGTTTGTGAGGTAATGAAAATGATTATCAGGAGTGGAATTCTATTAAATGTGAAATCTGCAAAATATGACACCTGAAACATTCAATGGGTCTAAAATGTAAATTTTTCTTTTATATTTTTTAGAGGGGGGGTGGTTCCCTGGCTGGGAATCGAACCCAGGCCATGGCGTTGACAGTGCCGAAGCCTAGCCACTACTATACCACCAGGGAACCCCCCTAAATTTTTCTTAATCTTGTTTTTTCTCAAAATAATGAAATCTCAACCATGGGAAAAAGTTTCAGAGCCATACTTAACTTGGGAATCAGCCTGAAAAATTATCTCAGAGGGTAATTTGGGGTAAAATGAGGTCAAATGAAAATAATTTTAAAATAAGCATGAATACAAATAGTGTCATCCTCACTGTCACTTCTGCAAACCTATAATAGATGTTTTGATATGTGGCTCCATTTAGCATACTTACCTTTGGGTAATAAAATGTAATCAAGTTAATGGTAAAACTGATTTTAGCAAAATGCTGATGCAGTTTTTTGCAACAGAGCCAACACTCTGGGTTCTTTACATATCTTTTGAATGAAGCCAACAATTTGGAGAATAAAGAACAATGATTTAAATGCAGTGACTGGGAGTTTGGGTAAATTCCCTGTGTGATTTACTCCTTCTCAGGCAGCAACTGTTTTGCATATAAGACTGGCGTTCATGAACGTTTTCTAAACGTTGAAACCATTCTCTTTTTCTTTATCTTATATTCCACATCGGGTTTATTTTTCACATTCCTTGTCACTCCTGCCATTTCTCACCCTCCCAAAGCCACCCAAACACTAGCTCCTTTCTCTAGAGGTAAAAGTTTCAGAGAACAATGTGAGCACAAATGTACTTAAGAAACAGAAAATACTTATGTCACAGAGATACTATGCTTTGTAACAGGAATTTAAAACTGAAGTTTCAACTAAGATCTCCAGATACAAAAAGTATAAAATTTCAAGTGAAGGTATTATGAAGGAAATAGTTCAAAGCCTATTCTAGGACTCAAATGCTCTCATTCGCTTGCAGAATATAAAATAGTGGAGAAAATTCTAGATAGAGGAGATTTGTGAAGGGATTACACTGGGGAGAGTTGCGCTCACCATCTCCAGTGGGGAGAGGGTGGAGGACACTTCTTCAGCTCCTGTCAGGGGGCTTCCATGGGCTTCCTTGGCATCATGTGGGAATGTGGGATGTGTGCTCCACAACAGGGGGATTCTGTGGAAACTGGGAAATGACTTCTGTGGCAGACCTGAGAGGGAGAGAATGGCCTGCAGGCCAAAGGATGTGTGAGAGTTTCCCATGGCCCAGATCAAGTCCCATGGGGGCGGGGGGAGGGAGAGAGAGAGAGGGAGCGCTGGCCTAGAGCCATCCAGAGTCCTGCCTGGGAGACCTTCTGCCAGGAGGTGAGAGGACTCCAACAGGGAGACTCCAATAGGGCTGAGGAAACAGAAGCTGAAGGATGACCAGGAGTAGCCAGTTGAAGGAAAAGGTGCATCAGCCATGTCAGGCTGTTGACCTTTAACCAATAGCCAGCTATTTCTCCAGCAAAATGGGTTTATTTGGGAACAACAAAGAATTGCATTTGGGGACACGTGGTCTAGTGGTGAACTACATGCAAGTTCAGAGAAACAAGGGAAAGGAAGCCTCTTTCATGGACAGAGTCCATCTTCCTGTGGGAGATGCAAGGTACATTGCTTCCCATTGGGGTCTACGTGCCCGAGAGTTCTCGTCTTTAGCCTCTGACTCCATTTTAAATGAGGTTTCCTGCAATTAGAGGAGCACACAAGCAACTCTCTGCAGAGGCCTTGGAGAAGCAGCTTCAAACACATGCCAGCAGCTTTAGGGGTGTGCAATCTGTGCTTACTGGTGCACAGGGACCTGAACTTGGTCAAATGCTCTGCTGCTGCCATCTTGAAATTCTTAATTCTTTTTCGACAAGGGACCCAACATTTTCATTTTGTCCTGGGCGTTGCAAATCCTATAGCTGGTTCTGTGTGTTGGGCAGAGTGTGTGCAAAGCTGGCTTTGGTATCAGCTGGATGAGAAGAACTGTTTTGTCCCTCACCCAGACTGACGTGTGGGGTGGAAGAGGAAAGCAAGATGGAGAAATAGAGTACCCGAGCTTGCCCACGTTCCCACTACAGGTTTTCATCCTAAGGAAACCCTGAATTCTAAATCCAATTCAGTGTTTTGAATTGAAATCTAATTTCTGAACTGAGATAGAATTTGCAACTTAAAATGGCCCTAGTTCTGTCTAGTAACCAATGGTCAACAGAGGAAATTCTGAGACCGAATTTCCTCCCACCAAAAAAAAGCAAATTAGTATTATTGAATGAAATAAAAATATTACAAATTCAACAACTGAAGACTCCTGAGTAGTTAAAAATAAAAAAAGTCGGTGTAGATATGAAACTTTCCAGTTGATTCTGAAAGTATTTTCAGTAGCAGAAGAAATTACGTTTCACAATGGATGAGGAAACTTCTAGAACAGAACCATATGATGCGAGATAACTTCGGAGGGAGCTAAGGTAATGACCTAGGTGAGTGTTGGAAATTTACTATCATTATTTCACAGCTAGCCATTGTGTTGGAAAGTTCAGTGTCCACAGAACAGATTCAGAAACAAATAAAAATGCACACCACCTCAGGAAGTGAAAACTGTATCCTAAAATGAGGCTTTGGGACTGCAAGACGTATGTATTAGTTTCATTGCACACCTTGATTTTCCCACACAGCCAGGGATAATAATTATGTATGCCTGTTGCTTTGGAATTAGGACATGAATTCTAGCTCAATGCCCCTCAAGCAATTACTTAATTGTGGTCAGCAACTTTCTGTGACCCAAGAGTCTTAAAATACTAAATGTAATGTCTAGAGATTGCTTAATTGCTAGCCGACTTCGCTGTCTAAGAAAGAGTGACAATATGAATGAAAAAAATGTCATTCAGACTCTAGTAACATTAGCAGGGAAAAAAATCTGACAAGGAAATAAGAGGGAAATTTCCAAAGGGCCTTTAAGTATCCCAGTTTCCCGTGACATCAGATTAGTGAGATACCTGTTTCTCAGGTATTCTCATGAATTACTGATACAGACATTTGACCTCCACCTTAAGAAAGACGTCTGTGAAAAAAAGGGGAAAAGACAATTAGTACCAACAACTAGTGCAACTGACTCTTCTGCTGCTTATACTTAGGCTCTTTTGGAAAATTGCTCTATTAATCATATAGGATATTCACTAATTACAGCCATAGGCTTAACATGGTTACTTCAACTGTCTCAGAAACATGGCTAGCTGTTCATCAAACCTATTTCTTTTCCTTCCCGGGCTAGACTCCACTTCGTGGCCTGCGTTGTAGTTAGGTGGCTTGGGAGAGTTCTAGTCAGTGGAACACAGATGGAAGTGACATGCATAAAACCTTCTTGGAGTGATTCTTCATGGTTTCCCACTTCTGCCAGCTTGATGCTGTGATTATGTGTTGAACAGGTCAGAGTTCTGATATAGAAGAAATTTGGGCCCTAAACATTAACAAGAAATGCTTAGAGGTGGCTTGTCTGCCACTGAGAACTTTACATGGATGAGAAATACACGTCTATAGGTGTGCGCCAGGATAGAGTTTTGTATTTATTTGTTGTAGCAGCAATTGTTCTGTTAAATGACTATATTTACATTTATGGTATAGGAATTATAGCTTGCTGACCACTCACTGTGTTTTAGATACTATCTCATATTTCAACACATTTAATTCTCTTAATAAGCTGTTGAAGTAGTTAGAACTGTCATTTCACATATAAGGAAATTAAGGCTTAGAAAAGTTAAGCAACTTGCCTGAGACATACATTCTGTTGAGAAGGGATTTGAACTCAGGTCAGCAAGTCTCCAAAGTACATTCATGATTTTTCCAATCAGCCACCCCAGGAGGACAGTGAGATAGAACTGCACACGGGGCATAGGTGTATTCATTCGTTCGTTCCTTCCTTCCTTCCTTTAATAAACACTATTCTGTGTGTATTCTGTGCCTTGTCCTATCCCACACACTGGAAACGTGACACCCTTTTTAATAAGAGAGAGAAGTAGTAACTTCATTTTTGTTATCTGATACCTGGAAATTCTAAATGTCCCTTCAACTTTAACTTACTCAAGGAATGGTGGGAAGGGCTAAGAAATAGGTCTCAGTATGTAATTTACTCACTGGTAGTCAAGAAGAGTAGATATTTCTCTTCAGATGCATAAATTACTACTACTAAGAGATGTTAGCCTTAAGAATATCTGGTTTAATAAAGAATGAGGGCTTTCAGTCTGAAATTGAGAAAGAACATTCCCATGAAGAAACACGCTGCTTCTCTCCATATGAATGGGATGTGCTAACAAGACAGGAGAAGTCCCCCAATTTCATGATGGCACAGTCTGAGAAAGAACAGTGCTATTTGAATAAATACTCATTTTATAATTTTATTAAATATTTTTTTTAACAGCTAACATGCTTTTATTATAGAAATTTATGAAACTGCTATAAGGGCAAAGTAGAGCAGGAATAAAAGTTTATCATTTTTCCAAAAGTATACACATATAATCCATTGCAGTGTATACAATACTTAATTTTAGGGTTTAATCCAGCTAAGATGGAATACATTCGGATGGGACTAAGAGAACAAATTTGGTTTTTTCAAATGTGCTGATGCTCACGTTGGAAACAAATAAAAATTGCAATTGATAAGAGAAATCTAGTAATTCAGAACACCACAACTCTCAGAGTTAAATATATAAAAGAGCTTTCCAGACACTCTATTTAGCAGTGGTGTCATAAGGAACTATCTTCTTTAAAATAAAAAGTGGGTTGGGTTACTGTAGAATAAAAATCTGACCCATTTTTGTGTTTTACAGCAAGAAATCTGTAGTCGAATCATTTTGCCAACAGAGAATTAAAGGTGTGATCATTATGGGGATAAATTACATGTACTTTATGCACAGATGAACTGAATAAAATTAGGATACAGTTTTTTATTTTTTCAGTTTACTTATTAGTTCATGATGTGCTGGGAAATATGGAGAGAAGCAGCAATTGAGGACTTTTCTCTCAGGAGAATTGGGTATCTTGAAAAGGCAAGTTTTGTTCTAAAATGGTCTAGGAAACCTTACCCTTACAATTGGAGAAAAATAACTTTTATCTTCCTAATTAGGTTTCATACTCTTGTCCACAATCCCAATAGATGTGCATTTCATAAGAGAAAAGATGTAGATAAAGATGTATAAATACAATTCACTATATAAATACCAGGGATATAGTATGAAAGAATGACTACCATCACAATGTTGTCAGGACATGGAAAAGCAGAAAAGAAGTGCTTATCAGGAGGAGAAACTGTTCTACACAAAGAAGCCAAAAGCATGAATAAGAATCTTGCACTGGGAGATGTAACAGGTACATCAACAAGGCTAGAGTCCTGTGGAGAAATAATACGGTTTCTTCCAAGTGTTCAGAAGTGATAAACCATGGTGTAAGAAAAAACCAAACTTCTTCTGAAACTTTATGGAATGTGATGTATGGTAAAGCATGGCCATTTTGCAAAAATAGTGTCTCCACTGTAAATATTCTCAGGAGCCATAAACTTCCAAAGGAGGCAAAGATCTTTTCTGCGTAGTGAATGCAGTAAGTACATCATGGCTTCCCCAAAGTCAATGAAAACTAAGATCCCTAAAAATGGTGTGATTTTAATAGTGAATTGCGATCCTACTGCAACCTGTGTACTATGTGTGCCAGCAAGCGCTGCGGGTGGCTCTCCGGAGAGGTGTGCTTGGACTTGACAGTGAGGAAAGACTGACACCTGAGGTGTAGAAGGGTGGGGCCCGGTCCCGGGGCTCCCAGCTCCCGGGGTAACGCCCGCACAAAGCACCGCACTTCCAGGTGCGGGACCCCGCCCGCCGGCCCAACAACCCCCGGAGCCGCGGGGGGGGCGGGCGGAGATGCCTCGGGGTCCGCGGCGCGCGCGGGAGGCAGCGGGTTCCTCCTCGGGAAGCCAGATTCCACGCCCGGGCCTGGGGTGCCCGCCACGAAGGCGCGGGGAAACCCAGCTCTTCCCGCCCAGGAATGACGGCCCCCGCTCCCCGCTCCGGCTGGCTGGGGGGATGTTCTCGCGAGAGGAGAGGGGGTGCGGGGCGCCGCGGGTTTGGGGGGCGCGGGGAAGCCTGCGGACCAGGGCCTGGCCGAGAGGAAAGCGGAGGCGGCGGGCTGGCCGGGGACGCGGGGAAGCCGCTCCCGCCAGTCGCCCAGAGCCAGCCCCTGACGTCAGGAGTTTTCCTCAAAGTCAACAACAAGCCCCGCGGCGGCGGCGGCGGCGGCGGCAAGAACCTAGCGGCGGCGGCGGCGGCGGCGGCCCCTGGAGGGAGGAAGGAGGGGGCAGGGAGGCGGCGGCGGGGTCTCCCCGGCGAGGCGCGGCCGCGAGAGGAGGCCGCAGGCCCCCGACCCGCGCTGGGCGCATCCCAGGGCCCAGCGCCGCCGCCCGCCGCCGCCTCGCCGGCGTGGCCCGGCCCCCGCCCAAGCGGTGTTTTCTGGGGATGAATTGAATTTGTAGCCGATATCCGATTCCCAAGTAGAGTCTCCGCCTCCTCCTCCTCCCTCCCCCGCCCGCCGCCGCCGCCGCCGCCTCCAGCTCCAGCTCCGTGGCCCGGCCCGGCCGGCTCCCTCCCTCCCTCCCCTGCAGCCCTTCGCCTGCCCTCCCGCCGGCCGCTCCGGGCTCCAGGGGGGCCAGAGGCTCTGCGGGGTGGGGGGAGGATAGGAGGGGAGGAGGAGGGAGGGGGACCCCCGAGTCGCCCCCTCTCCTCCCCCCGCCCCCCCCCCGGCTCCATCCTCCGCCGCCGCCCGAGCAGCTGCGGGGCCGCCGCCGCCGCCTTTGCAGGTAACAGCCACCGCCCCCCACTCGCGCCCCCTCCCCGCTTCGCTCCTGCCCGCTCCGGGCCCCGGGCCCGGTCCCCTTTCCCGGCCTCACTCGGGCTGGGGGCCGCGGCCGGTTGCCGGGGGAGGCGGGGGCGGCGGGGTTGTCACCGTGCCGGGGGCGTGGGCGGGGGCTGGGTCAGCGGAGGCTTTGGCTGTGGGTGGGGAGGCTGGGGGATGTCCAGCGCGGATGACATGGGCACCCCCTCACTTTCCAGGAGAACCTGGGGAACGGTGGTGCTCGGGGGCCTGGGGGAAGGTGTCCCCGGCCTAGCGGTACTGTCCGCGTCTGGGCTGCCCCGGCCCTGGCGCCTCCAGTCTCTGCGCAACTCCGCTCCCTCCGCTCGGCCCTGCCCCCCCCACCCCCCCCGGGCTGCGCGGAGTGGGGAGGGGGCGTCCGCTCGGACTTGGGGTGGCGGCGAGGTTACATAACGCTTGGAGCGCCCGTGGCAGTGTGTTTGGGTTGGGGGGGAGGGGGCTGTCTGCCGCGCTCCTGCGCCCGGCTGCCGGTGCGTGTGGGGTGGGGTGAAGGCGAGGATGCACCGGCGTCCCTCGGGGTCTCCTTCTTTCCCACCCACCCCACTGCCGGCGCGCAGCAAAAGACGGCGCTCGTGCAGTGGGTGGGGGCGGTGGGTAACGTGCTTGTCTGTGTTTTTAATAGTAGTGGGGTTTCGATCCGCTTGGGACTTGTGTGCTAAGAATAGAAATGTGCGGAAGATGCTGGGTTTGGCGGATCCAGTGATGCTGTCGCTGCTGGCGGCGGCGGCTCTGGCTGCAAGTAAACAAATCAGCCTCTTCCCCGTCCACCTCCTCCTGGGCCTCGGTCAGCATCAGCCATGATGCCGGTGGGGCCCTTCAGCCCAAAGTTGAAGCCCAGCCGGTTGCTCTGTTCACCCTTACTCCTAGGCGGGGTCACCCCTTGTTTGGGATTTCCCAAGAATAGACCGTTAGGCTAGATTAAATCTCCTTGAGGCCACGTTTTCAGTACCGGTATTTACAGTTTATCTTATGAAAAGCAGAGGAAATGCTTACCCATAAGTCAAGGCTAGGAAGCTCACAATTCTTACATCAAAATAATGTGATCGTTTTAGCAGTGTGATAATTGGTTGAAAGCCTAGTAGTTACTTAATTCGTAAGGTTTCCAAATAGAAATTCAACAGTGAAACCTGTGTGTCTATATCATAGAGTATTAATAAAATGTTCACACTCTTAAGTTCATCTTGAAGCTGAAAGATATGAAATAATGACTTTTTAGTTGTTAATGGATTGCCAACTGCCTCAAATAATCAATTTAGGTATGTGTTCCATATTTGGTAAAACGTGGTCAAATAACTTTTAGTGGACTGTAAATCATTAGACAACCTCTGGGTTTTGTTTTTTGGTGGAAACTCATTAAAGTAGATCATACATTGTTAGGAAATTGTTGGAACAAAACCAAAAGTGGAAGAATCCAATAAAGATGGTTTAGGAAATTTTGTCTTTAGAACTTGAGTGTCATTACAAAATATGTAAAAATGAATGTGACTATTCCAGAAGGTGGTTGTCTAATAACACACACACACACACACACACACACACATTTCAGGATGTGGTTGTCTAAAACATGAAAATATTTTTATTAAAATATTTATTAATAAATTAGTTTTCCAAGGTATATGACGGAATATACAATTATTTGCAAGATATATCAGGACTAGTTCTTTTTTCTTTTGCCAATACATAATCTTGACTTTAAAAGTTTACCAAGGAGATTACTTTTGAAGATGTACTTTTTGTTTTTTTTTCACTAGGATTGACCCCATTATCTTTGATTGGCCGAGCTTCCAGTTTTAAAGTGAGAGAAGTACTATATCACATGAAGGAGATAACATTGGAATAGAGATGAATGTAGAGTTTTAGTTTTTGCTGTATATTTGTACTGTGTAGTTGCAATAATATGTTTGCTTACAGTATTAAAAAGTCTAAACTAACTCTGCAAAATAATTTATGAAACTATTATTTGTATTTATTTTGTCCCATACATTTTCCCTTTCCATAATGATTGTGTGACTTGTTTTCCAACTTTAATTTTTAGTTTGAACACTGATTTAATTGGTGTATGTCAGAGTACTGAAGGGTTTTGCTTTTAATTTTTTTGTTTATGTAAGTTTATGGCTATAAGGTATTTTAAATAAGATTTCATCCATTCATTCTACTAAGGTTAGAGTGTGAACTGTGTGCTAGAGGTGGTCTGATTAAAAACTTTTCTTATTTACATTTCATTCAGAAGATCGCTACCATTAGAGAATTTCTTTTCAAATTCACTGCAGATCTAATCATGTTTTGGTTAAGCATGTCATGAGACAGATGTACTTAGCATAAGGTCTTGTGCAAAGTAGGGATCTAAGATTTTTTTATCTCTACCTTTTGTTTTAAACATTTGAGAGATTTTCTTTCTTACAAAAATTCAATGGAAATTTCCAACTATTTGGGTTTCTTTAAAAAGAGGAAACTGTTTTACCAATTGATTTTGTGGAAGTTTAAGGTTTACTTTAAACTTTGTATATTTTTGTCAAAGGATAGGTATATTTTCTTTGTTGTTATACCTTTAGTTCAAAAATTCACCCTTGGGAAGATAAGGTAATTATTGTTAGCAAAATGTTAATATATTTTTAGCATGATTTGATAGGATCTTGTTGTTATAGTGTGATTCAGTCTCAAGCATTATAAAATATTTAACTTGAAACCATTTAGATTTGAATAACATAATATGCAAGACAGAAAAATAGAAATATTTTCATTTTGTTTTGACCAAATCAGTATTGTAATTTGACTTGCATTTTTATTTTTTCTAACTTAATAACAAATTGCACAAGTTTTTGTAGATTTGTATTGGAATGCTTAATTCACTTAAAATTGTTCTGTTTTTAACTCCAAGATTGAGAGTGTACCTCAGTATTCTAAATCCTGGTTTCATACAACACACACTTTTTTGATAGCCTCCTGGAAAGATAGCCCTGAATTATTTGATATGAACTTAAATATTTTATCATGGTCTTTTATGTACTATAGAGCTACATTCAGTGTAGACTTAATGCTGGCTCGTGCCTGGAGAGCTCTTGTCCTGTGCCAGGCACTGTTATATACGATTAACGTGTATACATTCATTTTACTCTTCACGACAGTCCCTTCTACACTTTGTGAAAGTGATTTTCACATGAGAAAACACTTATTGTGGCATTATGAAAATCTGTTTCATTTTAACTTTCTTCATTCTGAAACACTTCCTTTTTAGCGTTTTTCCTAATGTGTTTGTACCTGTTATTAGAGTTCACAGTGACAATGCTAAATTTTGACAATATAGTACAATAGTTTCCACAGAAATCAAGTTAATATAGTAAAAAGTATATTGGCTGATCCATAACATACTTTTTTACTTTAGTTGTTTTAAATGCTGAATTAAATGCCTCAAATGTTTACATATTTTATTGTAGCAGCATAGTCTTTCAGTACATTGGATGAAAATCCTTTTCCTTTGCTGGTTAATCTTCAAGTAGTAGTTGATAAATTAACACGTGCTTCTTGACCTGTGGCTTTGCTTTCTAGTTCTTTTTCTTTCCGTTATCTGTTTATATTTATTTATTGCCAACTGTTTTACATATCTAAATATGTATATTTTCCTAGATCCATTCAAAGGGAAAAGTGAAAAAAATTACCAGAAGAAATTGCTGCAAGATTTTCAAATGAGAACTACTTCTCCCCCCTATATTAATTAAGAAAGCCTCTGACTATATTTGCAGGGCTGGGGTATGGGAGGGGAAGGAAGACAGTATTTTGCCAATATGCGAGTTCAGTTCAAATTTTGTCTGAATGGGATTGGTGTTTCCAATGTTCATCTTCCCACCTATATTGGACTTCAGAGGGCAGGAACTGTGTGTAATCACATTACTGTCACTTAAGATGTCATTTATAAATGAGGTAGTTACTCAGTAGATTTGAACTTGAAGAATCATAAGTGTTAGCTCTGGAAGAGCTGTAAAGGTTATTTAGCGTTTATCTGATGTTACACTTTTTATGGCTAAAGAAACAAGCACAGAGAATTAAAGGACCTTATACAGCATCACTGTGGATGGGGCACAGTTGAGGACAGGGACCCAAGTATTTTGGCTTGTCCAAGGCTCTTCCTAATGTACCATTGTGGTGAACTTGGTTGTAGCAGTGGTCCCCAACCTTTTTGGTACCAGGGACCAGTTTTGTGGTAGATAGTTTTTCCGCAGACAGTGGCAGGGGAGAGGAGAGGCTGTTTTGGGACGATTCAAATTGTGGTGCAGAGCAATTATATTCTACATAGTATTAATTGTAGTCAAGTTTTTGAGTTTCTGTCATGTTATTTGGTAGAAAGCATACCAAACTGATAGAAGACTTGAACTGCATTTAGTCACTCTGATTACTTGTCACAAACTTGTTAACTGTGGGGAAATATGTCATTACTGGTTGGTTCCAATTTTCCTAGGTTCAAAATTGTAGATGCACTAGTTATACTGCGTAAATTTGTTTCTAGAGTCAAATGAGGTAATATATGTGAAAGCCCTATGATAATAAAGGTTTGGAAAAGATTTTTAAATATTTTGTTTTGCTTGCCTCCCTGTATACTTAATATAGTCCTTGTCACAGAGTAAACAATCAATACCTATTTATTAACTGAAAAAATATATGTATTCCTGCATGAATGATACTTTAAGAAGATAGTTGAAGTTTAATTTTTTTATTATGTGCTTTTAATAATTATTCATTCCAACTTTTAAGTAACTGAGCTCTTAATAATAATTTCTTAATGTTCAATTCAGCTATTTTTTATATATAAATATTTGAAAGATCATTCTATGGGGCTAATATTTGGCTAAGTATTTATTATTATTATTATTACTATTATTATTTTTTCAAATTTATTGGGGTGACATTGATTAGTAAAAACTACATAGGCCCCAGGCATACAATTCTACAATACATCTTCCATGTGTTGTATTAAGTGTCAGTTCCCTTTCCATCACCCAGAGTCAGTTCCCTTTCCATCACCATGTATTTGTGTCCCTGTCCCTTCTCCCCCCACCCACCTCCCCCCTTACCCTAAATTACTGTGTCCATGAGTCTTGATTCTTTGTTGCTTTTGATTTTGTTAACAATCAAACTAAATTTCTCCATCCCTTTCCCATATTTTACCCACTCTTTCATCCTTCCTCCCATCTTAAAGAAGTCCCTCTAACATTCTTTGCAGTATTGGTTTGGTGGTGATGTATTGCTTCAGCTTTTCCTTATCTGAGAAGCTCTTTATCTGTCCTTCAATTGTGAATGCTAGCCTTGCTGGATACATTATTCTTGGTTGTAGATACTTGGTTTTCATCATGTTGAATATTTTCTGCCAACCCCTTCTGGCCTGTAAAGTTTCTGGTGAGAAATCAGCTGAGAGTTGAATGGGTGTCTTGTTATAAGTTACTGCTTGCATTTCTCTTGCTGTTTTTAGAAATTTCTCTTTTTCTTTAACTTTTGCCATTTTAATTATGATGTGTCTTGGTGTGTTCTTGTTTGGGATCATCTTATTTGGGATTCTCTGTGCATCCTTGACTTGTATGTCTTAATTTCCTTCGCCAGGTTAGAAAAATTTTTAGTCATTATTTCTTCAAATAATTTCTTGATCCCTTGCTTTTCCTCTGTCCCTTCTGGCACACCTATGATTCTGACAGTGTTACGTTTGATATAGTCCCAGAGGAATCTCAGTCCCTCATTTTTGGGGAAATTATTTTCTAACTGTTCTGGCTGGGTGTTTTCTGCTGGCTTTTCCTGCAAATCACTGCTTTGTGCTTTTATTTTATCCAGTTAGTGACTTTTATTCCATTGTTCATTTCATTTAATGTAGTCATTATCTCTCTCTGGTCCTTCATAATGGTTTGTAAATCTTTAATGCTTGCTAAATCTTTGTTGAAATTATCATTCAATTCCTTAAGCATTTTTATTATCGATGCTTTGAGCTCGGTTTCTGACGCGTCATCTGTCCCCATCTCTGTAATTTTCCCAACCTCTCTGGGCCTCCCAGCTGCAATTTCTTTGGTGTCCGCCGCTGATAGTGGGCGGGCAGAGGTCTGTGGGGGAGGGGCGTTCGCAGCTTTGTTTACTTCCTGTGGCTCCTGGTTGTACAGGGAGTTTGGGCGTGATTGTGCCTTTCTGTTCTCCATTTGCCTTGCGCAGATTCTGTCCTGAGCCTTGGGGTCAGCTGTCCTGTGTGCTGGTCTTTCAGATCGTCCTGGTTGTGGACCGAGAAAGGCGCGCAGGAAGCCCCCTCTCTCCTCCTTCCCAGCCCGAGCGTTCGCGTTGCGGCTCCTCACCGCCCAGCAGCTCGCCCTCCTCTGGGAACCAGAGTGAAGTCCGGCTGCTGCGGTTTGTGGACTGGTCTGCACCTCCGGGGGCCAAAGTGAGGTGGGTGCAGTATCTCACTCCCTGTCTGTGGGCTCCCTTTCCTCTGTCCTGCTGACCGAGTGGGGCCCAAAGCGCTTTCCCGCGGGCTGCTTCCTCCTCCCTCCCCCAGCGGTAGAGTTCCAAGCCTGAACCGCACGCCCGCGTCTCCGCGTGGCAGCCCCGATCTCCCGCATCTGTCGCGTCCCAGAGCCGCAGCCCCTCTCCGCGAGTCAGTCCCGTCCCCGTGCGGCGGTCCCGTCCCAGTGCATCAGCCTGGTCCCCGCGCGTCAGTCCCGTCCCCGCGCAGCAGTCCCATCCCTGCGTGGCGGTCCCGTCCCAGCGCGTCAGTCCTGTTCCCAAGCGGCAGCCCCATCCCCGTGAGGTGGTCCCGTCCCAGTGCATCAGCCCCGTCCCCGCGTGTCATTACTGTTCCCACGCGGCAGCCCTGTGCCCGTGAATCAGTCCCGTTCCCGCGCGACGGTCCGCGGCAGTCCCGTCCCAGCGCGTCAGTCCAGTCCCCGTGCGGCAGCCCCATCCCCGTGAGTCAGTCCCGTCCCAGCATGGCAGTCCGTCCCCGCGCGGCAGCCCCGTCCCGGCCAGTCAGTCTCAGACAGTGTGGCAGCCCCGTCCCAGCCAGTCAGTCCCATCCCGGACAGTCAGTCCCGTCCCTATGAGTCAGTTACGTCCCTGTGCATTAGTCCTGTCCCCGTGCAGCAGCCCCGTCCCCGCTCGTCAGTCCCGTCCCCGTGCGTCAGCCCTGTCCCCGCGCGTCAGTCCCGTCCCCGCGCGTCAGTCCTGTCCCCGCGTGGCAGCCCCATCCTGGCCAGTCAGTTCCGGACAGCGTGGCAGCCCCGTCCCAGCCAGTCCCATCCCCGCGCGGCAGTCGCGTCCCGGCCAGTCAGTCCCGTCCCAGCGCGGCAGTCCCGTCCCTGGGTGGAGCCCCGTCCCCGTGCGGCAGCCCCGTCCCAGCACGGCAGCCCCGTCGCCGGGGGGAACCCCGTCCCCATGCAGCAGCCCCGTCCCAGCGTGGCAGCCCTGTCCCCGGGCAGAGCCCTGTCCCCATTCGGCAGCCCTGTCCCCGTGTGGCAGCCCTGTCCCCAATCGGCAGCCTAGTCCCAGCGCGGCAGCCCTGTCCCCGGGCGGAGCCCTGTCCCCATGCGGCAGCCTAGTCCCAGCGCGGCAGCCCTATCCCGGCCAGCCAGTCCGGTCGGCAGCCTAGTCCCAGAGCAGCAGCCCTGTCCCGGCCAGCCAGTCCGGTGCGGCAGCCCCATCCTAGCACGGCAGCTCCGTCCCCGGGCGGCAGCCCCGTCCCCGCTCTTCCCTTTTATTTCTCCTTTATTTAACCGTCGGCCCGCCTGCAGGTACCTTAATGCCGGGAGTGGGTTTCTTAGCTGTGCCTGTGCGATGCGTAGAAAGTCCTGGGTTGAGGTATCCGTGTTTTATTAGTTGTCATCTCCAGAGTTTTTTGGAGGGCCCTCTCACGGCACCATTTTGTTGCCAATCCAGTCCATCTTTTTTCTTTTTAATCTTTGAATAGAAGCAGTGATTTATTTTCTTTTTTTGTTTTTTGGAAGAAGTTTAATTTTTGCTTCAAATTGAATGATTGGTTGCTATAAGTAAACAAGTATCTTTATAAGTATTGTTAAGAAAATATGGCATTGGTTTTTTTTTTCTTCTCATAATGGATAATTTTGGGTGGTGTTGATTGATGTTTGATCTGTTTGAGAATTGACAATTGAGCACCTCAACAAAAAGTGTAAAAAATGTTGATAACAAAAGGATAATTTTCATGTGTGCTCATCCTTACAATTAATGGAGCTTCATGGAAAACATCCTTCAATGAATAGGGAAGGACATTTATTATAATTAGAATTATTTATATGTAGATGTTTCCATAACGTTCAAGTGCAGGATTGTTTCTAAGATGGCTCAATACAATTTTCTCTTATGACTTAGAATATTAGTTTAATCTATTCTTTTAGTTACCTAAAGCTGCATCTTCATTCTTTGATGTATTTTCTCATTTATCTATTTCTTACTTGTTGAGCATCTCTTAAGTGTTAGGTACTGTCAACTTGCTTCACTAAATAATAATGCTATTGAATGAGGCAAAAGATGTGAAAATGTTTTGTAAACTGTAAAATGATGCAATTCAGATGTAATTATCATTAAATTCTCATATAGTTCTGAACAAAAGTACCGTTAGTGTAAACTGCTTTGTGTAAATTCTAAATTGAATCTGCCAAGAATTTTGTGTGAAATTTTTTTATATAAGAATGGGAATAGTTAGATTACCCAGCAATGAACATTTTAATGCAATAGGCTTAAAAGAAAAATAAACCCAATTTTGTCTGTGGTAGCTCATTGAAAAAGAACACATTTCTAGAGAAGTTAGGACTGTTAGGTGGAGGTGACGTTAACTCCGCCGTAGGAAACAGGTTACGTCCTGCAAGTCCAGCTCATCCTTGTGCGGATTAGTGTTTCTAGTCACATGGGGGGCCAAGTGGAAGAGGGTAGGTGACTTGATGCAAGAGTGTTGCCACTGTAGGAAAATTACATCAAAATATAGTTTATTGCTAAAAAGTCAATAGCGCTGTCTTTTTATCCACAAAACATAGCATTTATTTCTAGCATATTGATCTTAATTCTAGAGTAGTATACTTTAGACTGTCTTTTAAGTTATGTTCAAAAGATGTATCATTTTAGTCAGTAGAGACTTGAGCAATTTTTAAAGCTGAGAATTATGATTATGGGTAGAATCTGTTAACATTTAAAGATGTAGATGGATAAAGCCATCTGTGTAATGTATGGGGTCACTGGCCTTGATGAAGATGACAAATTGTGTCCTGTTGATTTAACATATATTTTAGCAGTTTAAGTATATAAGCACTGATAAACATTTTTTATCTAAACTATTAGTTTTTTGAAAAAGTGTCATTACAAAACAAAGTTCATTGATTTTGGGTTGATCTGGATATTTCAGTATATTGTTTTATACTGAAGAGGCAATGCTAGTGGAACAACATGGGCCTGGTTCTCCCCGAGTAGCTGTGTGACCTTGTACAAGTCACTTCACCTGTCTCAACTCTTTCCTCAACAGTACATTGACTTCCTCGTTCACCTCTAAGATTCTCATAATGAAACGTCCACTTAAAAAAACAGAATTAATTTTGATGTAGTTTTGTTTTTCTAGCATTTTTAATAAGAGTATTGTAATACAAATTATTTGAATAAGAAAGTATATATTTCACATGTTTTTTGGATATGTATCCTATTTTGGTATTACTAAATGTTGATCTCTGGAATCTTCCATTGACAGTTCCAAGAATATTAAGAGACACATTTCTTTGACCCAGATCATGTAATTTTATAGTCAGAAACCAAGAGCGGCTTTAATAGCTCTGCGGCCTCTTGCGGCAGTGCTGCCAAAGAGAGGGCCTGTGGGGCAGCTCTTCTAAAGACGACACTCTGTGTCTGTGCTCCCAGTGCTTAACTTCCTTGTAAGTAATTGGGTGGTGTAAAACATTAACCTTTATACTCATCTAGCTCTATATGTATATGTAGAGTTGACCATGTTGAGTTCTTTAGGAAGTTCTATAAATCAAATTCAAATTAACTTTGGATTGTTTAGTGAAGGGTTTTCTTTGGCCTGTTTTTAATGGTGAAATGGGTCTTGTCTTGTGGCCATGGGGCATATCCTTGGCCATTTTCCCAAAGTGTGTTCTTCTTGACATCAATACATGTTACTATGGCAAAAAAAAAAAAGGCCCCATGTGTTCAAATAAATTTAGGGTTTACTGTGATAAAGTTATGTGCATTTTGCACCTTTAATGTGTTAATAGTGATGTTCAAGAGAAAGACCTGGTTTGTAAAATTTCCCCCTTATATGACCAAAGAATTTGTTTTCTTTTTTCATCTTTCTTTTTCTTCTTATTTTCCCAGAATTTCCCTTAATATTCTGTCAAACAGATTTTGGGGAGATATACCCAGATTCTGATATGCCTTTTACTGTCCACAGTAGGAGACCCTGTGGATTTTGAGGACAGTCTTGGTCCTACCGATAGGTCAGGGGTGTCCAACCTTTCGACTTTCCTGGGCCACATTAGAAGAAGAATTGTCTTGGGCCACACATAACATACACGAACACTAATGATAGCTGATGAGCTAAAAAGAGCTCTGTGCATAATTTTCATAACGTTTTAAGAAAGTTGACGAATTTGTGTTGGGCTATATTCAATGCTGTCCTGGGCCTCACGTGAACTGTGGACCGCCAGTTGGACAAGCTTGCTGTAGGTGCTGCCCTCAGCCCTGTGGCACATGATGGGGTGGTCTTCTGTTCAGCCACACAGACTTTGTCAGGCTTTCTTAACCCTCCCAGACCGCTGTACCGATTTTTCGGTCATTTCCAAATCTGCCACTAGACCGCTGTGCCTGATTTTCGAAATGAAAGGTAGACCTATTTTCTACAATGTCTCCAAGTTCCATCTTATTCTAACCACTTGTTTGCATGGAACTAACATTTTTCTATATCATGTTGGTTTTTTCTCTTTAATGCTCAGGAGCCCAGGTATAGGGGACAGTTAGGTTCAGGGCCTCAGGTCTGGCAGGGTGAAGAGATTTTTAGTCTTGATTCCTGGCTGCTAAATGATTAGGCTCTGCATTGGGAAAAGAACTATAATTCAGTTCAATACTAGTGAAGGAGTCTAACCTTGAACTTCCTGCTATGCACTATTTATCAAAACCCAATTTGAGAAAAGAGTATGGTTACATAGTCCATCCATCCATTTTGCTAAAATTTATGCTTGTGTTCCTGGACACATTTTTGGGTCCCTTTTTGTGGAAATGCTTTCACTCAATTTTATCTTGGCATTTTTTTTTTCTAGGTTGAGAGGGACAGTAGGAAATTGCCCTGTAAAACTCATTGCTGTATATCTGAGGTTAGACTGTTACTTTAGCCAGCATGCTGCCAACATAGGTGCATGGTGGCAAGTTTGCAAACTTAATTGTCAGATTTTGGGGACGATGACAGCTCTGATGGCCATTCCAGAAAAAGAGTTCCAAAATTGCTTTGATGGGTGGACTAGGTCCTGGTGTTGGTGCATAGCTTCCCAAGGGGAGTATTTCAAAGGTGACTGTATAGTGATACTCAGCAGTGAGGTATGGAACACTTTTTCTAGGATGAGCTCACAAAATCAATTGTCTGACCTCGTATATGAGTATGTGTTTGAGCACTTTGGTTTTTATAGTGAGGTATTTTGTAAAGACCCATGGGATAAAGTTCAGATTTATGTCCCAGGAAGAATTGTGTTCCTTCTGAGCAACTTCTTTTTCTTTTTCTTCTTTTTAAAAAGACTTCTGGATACTGTAAATATAAATTTGATTGTGTTTTCTTACTTGAATAGCTTCCTGAAAGCTTCGTGCCAAATTTGTGGCCCATCTTGCACAAATGTGTAGACTTTTACTCTGGTTTAGTTACAGTAATATAGCTTTGGAGTTAAGAACACAGGCTCTGGAGTCAGGCAGCCTAGGTTCAGATCTTGGCTTCATCATTCATTAGCGGTGTGCATACTGGGCAAGCTTCTTAATCTCTGTGAACCTCAGTTTCCTCATCTGTGCCCTGGACTTACTAGTGCCCTCAGAGGGTTGTTGTGAAGATTACCTGAGAATAATAGATGTTAAGCATCTATAAGAGTTCTGACACATCTTGAATACCACACCCATTATTTTTTTTCACTTTCATATTCCCTTTGTTTCACTTTATCTACTTTAAAAAATAATTGATTTTGTATTATTTATAATATTAACTTATAATCAAACTAAAATATTTCTTGGAATAGGCATAGTAAGCATAAATAAATGTTGGTTTTTCTTAGCACACTGTTTTACAGAAAATGCAGCAATTAAAAACATTCACAATTGCTTTCCCATAACTGTTTCTAACTATAGAAATTTTGAAAGTAGACATACATGAAGATTTACTTTTAGTCCATTTAACTTGCATTCTCTTCCCTTATCGTCCAAACACACATCACCAAACAGATTTTTTGTATTACTTGTATAGGTGTGACAATGATTTTCTTAAGACATTTTTTTATTGTGATCTCTTAGGTTAAAAGTTTCAGTATCATTTGAAATCTGTCACAAGACCAGGGAAGTGCATTCATTATAGAACAATTTAATAAATAAGTTCCCCAGTTTGAAGAGCTAGACTTTTATGTAAGGTCAGGCCAGTCGAAGACATTTACAAAGAATTAGTTGTTTGTTATTGCTGTGTGAGTTGCAAGAATGGAAAAAAAAAAAGAAATTCTTTCTTCAATACTTCCTTCCAGGCTGAGTCATCACTAGAGAGTGGGAAGGCAGCAGCAGCAGAGAATCCAAACCCCAAAGCTGATATCACAAAGTACCATTTCTCCAAGTTGGGGGCTAGAGGGGAGCCATCATGAGCGATGTTACCATTGTGAAAGAAGGTTGGGTTCAGAAGAGGGGTAAGTGTTCAACAAAACCCAAAATAATATGGTTGGTAAGTGTGTTACCAGTCAGTGGTGTCCTGGGAGTTCATATTTTTTTCTGATGCTGTTAACAAAGTGAACTGTAACATATTATGTCTAGGAAGAGAGAAATGAAATTCACACATGTGTTAGGAATTTGCCTGTTGTGTAGGGATTCTTTGTAATTCCTGATTTCGATCATTTATAATCAAGTTATGAAGGTTTGGCTTTCTGGTATGTTGTGTGCATGCATGTTACAGAAAATTTGCGTTGTATTTTTCTTTGTTGTCTGCAGACTCTCAATCCAGAGCGATATCTTTAGAATGATTTAATATTTAGAAAAGTGTCTAACTTGAATGCTTTTAAAGATATGTAAGCATAAATAAAATTATTCAATTATATTAAGCCACTTTGGGTGGTGGCAGGGGAAGGGCTTAAAGTAGTAAAACTACTAAACTCATGGATTTAGCAATCTCACAAATTTAGGTAAGTAAAGTATTGATTTACAAGACTAAGTGAGGAAAGGGTTTCTTTGTGTGTTTATGTTTAATTTTCTGTCTTTATTTTTCATGATCTACTTTTAGTATTTCTTGTTCACTCCTACTTTAGATAAATTCATATACATTATTATACTTTTGTAATGTTAAAGGAACAAGTTTTCAGTGTAAAACTTAGTTTATCCTATGAGATCACCTGCTAACGTGGTCAATGTGTTTATTAGAAATCCAGAGTTTAGACTAGTTGCCAGGCAACTGCTATTTATCCACATGGCCAAGCTGAGAAGGATGAGGGCTGCTCAGGACTTTGAATTTACTGTATATCTGTTTTTTGGTTAAAAGTTACCTCTTAGATACTGATTTTAATATTCTTGTGTGGCCTGTACATACCTATGCTGAAAAGTGTAGACAATAGTTAAGTGTGATTACATATTGAGTTTTTAAAAATCAGTCTTACTGAATTATGTTTTACATATAATAAAACTTACAAATTTTAAGTGTACACTATGATGAATTATGCTAAATTTATGCAGACACGGTAATTATAATATAATATAAAACATTTCTGTCGCCCAAGAAAGGTCCCTCATTCCCCTATAGTCAGTCCTCTTCCTTCAACCCTAGCAACCACTGAATTATTACTAAAGTTTTGCTTTTCTAGAATTTCATATAAATAGAGTCATATAATACATAATCCTTTGTGTCTGATTACTTTCAGATAACATAATACTTTTAAGATTTATCTATGTTGTGCATATTATTAGTTTTTTTATCATTGAGGAGTATTCCCACTATCTAGACACATGACAAAAAACTATCAGTTTACCGGTTGCTGGACATTTGAGTAGTTTCTAGTTTTTGGCAATTATGAATAAAGCTGCTGTGAACATTTGTGTGCATGTCTTTGTATGATGTGTCTTCATTCTTCTTGGGAATGAGAGTACTGGGTCATATGGTAAGTATATGTTTGACTTTATAAAAACTGCCAAACTGTTTTCCAAGCTGGCCCACTATTTGTATTGTCAAGTTTAAATTCTTTTATGTTATTCTCATGTTACAAATTTGGAAAGCATTTTCAGATTTCATGCTCTATCAGGTATTCTTCTGTTTATTTTTTAACTTACCTATATATTATTTTTCTTTGTGTTTTTGGGGTGGCAAGTCACTTAAACCTTTTAGAATTTTACTTTATTAACCTCTAAAATCTCACAAGATTGTTTGGAGGAGTAAAGGAGATGATGGATAAGGATGTGTTTTGACGATTTTGACACAAATGTTAGCTGTTGCTACCACTTCATTTTATCAAGGGTTTAGGGTGATTCTTGATTCTATTAATATTTAATTAATTTTGTCTCCTCTGAAATACCATACTAGAAGGTTGGTATATAGTATGTAGGATACAGAACAAGGAAAACATCAACAACAATTTCTCAGTGTTTTTCCTGCATTAATTAGGGAGAAGAGATTCTGACGGGGTGTGTGTGTGTATATTTATTTCAGGAAGTTATAGTCATTTAAATATAAAAATTTTATAGTACAAAAAGGTATAAAATGAAAAGTGAAAATCTTTCCACCCTCTGCCTCTTTCAACTAGTTTCTGTCCTCAGAGGTAACCATTTTTAAACCTTTTCTATTTTTAATTGTTCTGCTGATTATTCCAGTTTTATATATAATACACTAAACTTTATTTTTGACTTAAGTAATCTAGTAGGTCCCCATTGTGAAAAATGAAGAATTTAACTTTTAATACCTATTCTCTTTATTTTTTCCTTTTATTTATTTATTGGCCTTTATGGTTAAACTAGCTCTTGCACCATTAACTTCTATAAATTATTTAGACATCATCTTGCCACTCTGTAAGTTGAGGAAAATTAGTACCCCTCACAGTTTCTCCCTTGAATTCCTCGTATTTTCTTCCCAAGTTATGTCAGCTGTAACATTTATATTGTCATGCTTTAGTAATTATTCTTGTTGAGTCTGAAAAGCAGTCATCAGTATTATGCTTATGTAAATAATCTTAAGTACCGAACAGAGTGGTATGAAGCGAACAGAGTGGTATGATGCATGTGATGGTCTACATAGCGAACAAATGGATTTCCCACATGCTATTGGTACTTGAGATCATGTCATACTGTAGTTTGGCTTCTGGTTTGGGCTGTAACTGTTTTTCCTGGATTTCCTAACTGCCACATTGCCCCCCACCCCGCCCCCCATTGGTAGAAGAAAAATGTAGGCCTTCATCATATTGCTCGGCTATCCCACCTTTTTCATTGTACTATTTGTTGAAGTTCTAATGTGAACTTACATTTTTCTGGGTATGATGCAGAGCTAATACCATGTTATTTAATTGCATTCTTAGACAAGTTCTGTGCTGTCTTAGAGATCTCGTCTTTCCTCTTTTTGGTTTGGATTTATTTTGCAATTTTCTAGAGTACTTCCTGAAGTAATTGTTTTAGAACGTGTGTGTGGGTGCTTGTCAGTAGTGTTTGAAAATGTCCTTTTCGCTTTCACACCTGGTACATACCTTGGCTGGGTATAGAATTTATGTTTAAAATCTTTTTCCTTCAGAGTTTTGAAGGTTGTGCTCCATTATGTTTTAGTAACCACTTTTACTCACGAGGTGTTTGGTGCTAATATGAATAATTTCTTTATAGATAACCTGTTTTCATTCCTTGGAAACTTTTTGTGTTGATGCCTCTTTACTCTTGGCATTAGAAAATTGAAGGAGGATGAGTTCTAGGCCTTTCTATTAATAATTCATCCTGTAAAGCATTGGGTGGACCCTTTGAAAATGGAGACTTGTTTGTCTTTTTACAGTTCTGGGAAATTTTCTATATTTCTTTTATTATTTTTTCCCTTCTGTGTTCTCTGTATTCTTTTATGTTTTTTAATTTCCTCTAGAGATTCAGTATCAATGCACTGTTTTAAAATTTTTCTTTCATTTTCCATATAGTTCTTTTTTCCTCTCTCTCTTTGTTCCAGGAGATTTCCTTGACTTTTCCTTCTAGCCCTTTATGGAATTATATATCTCAGCTAGTTCTTTAATATTCCTGGGAATTCATTATAGTTTATAGCCATCTGCTCTTAACATACATCTATAATATGATCTTAATCTTAGGACACTAAATAGATTTTATTATGAAGTTTTTTCTCCTCTTTGAATAATTCTTTCCATTTGTTTATTTTGGTTCTTTTTTGGTAGGGTTAGTTTTCTTCAGGCATCTGGTGATCCCTGTTTGGGTGTATTAGTGAATGGAAGACTGGGTTTATTTGTAGTGTACTCTTGTCTATTTTTACAATTTTTGTCTTTTTTTCTCTACTCAGGACAAGTTAGATCACTGAATGGGGATTTGTGGTGGTAGTGTTTTACTCTCGAAAGCATTAGTTGAAATATTATAATAGAAGAAACCAAATTGGGCATTTTTTTTTTTGCTCCACTATTCTTAATTTATTTCTTTAGAGAGATTCAGTATTATTTTAATAATAATTTTGTGTTTTAGTCAAGTAGATTTCATTATATATTCTCTTGGTATTTAGCTGTATTTTGGTTCAAAGAATTTATTCTGAAAGAGCATTATTATATGCTGTTGACAGATTGTTATCACCTAAACTTTTGTGTACTCATTTAGGATAAATATGATAATACTTGCTTTCTTTACCTTACTCTATGGTTTTATGAGATAATGTGTGTAGAGGAGCATTTTAAAATTATTAAACTATTAATAAAGGGTATTGATAATAAAAACATTATAATGTAGCCCTTACTTTGAATATCAGTCCTTTTTCTCAAACCTGTATTTATGAGTCACTTCTTATTAGCTCCTATTCAGATATTATCTCACTTTATTTGTACTTGTAATGTGAATAAGTTGGTCTTCAGTTAATACCTTCCAGAAAAACTAAGAAAAAGCCTTAAAGATAATTATTGATACTGTGCAGCATAAATGGTTTCCTAACTTTGTGATTAGTGGTGTATCAGTTGTGAAATCTTTCCTTCTGTGATTTCAGGAGCAATTGGAAAATCTGAGTATTAATACATTAACATGGACTTGTTGAGTTAGAAATGATGATAAAAGAAACATTATGCAGCAAACACAGAGTAAAGAGCCATCTACATTTTCCTCGTTGAGGGTTCTAGTGGATTTCCTCACAGTTTGGGTGCACATTAGCATGGGCGACATCTGCATATATATTAAACACTTGTTAAATCATCTCCATAAAAGACCAGCCTATAAGATATATTCCAGGTGACTCGAAATCTCTAAACTCCAGGTGACTCGAAATCTCTAAACTAGATGTTAGAAGTTTTGCTTTCTTAGTTTGTTCGTTATAGCCAGTGGTAATATTTGCTCTGGAGAAACTTACTACATTAATAAAGGGGAAATTTAACCAGCTTAAAGGTCTAAGTTACAGAATTAAGTAGATTGCAGTAATACTAATCCAGGGCTTATTGTGTTAATAATTTATTTAATTTTGTTTTCTTAATAGTATTTTTTCTTGAAAACCTAAGTAAAGTATCGCTTCTCGGCCTTTTGGCTAAGATCCAGTGTAAAAACCTAAGTATGTAGTCTCTTGGAAATGTGAGAGCCATTTCCTTGATAAGTTAAACTCTGTAATACATTTCTAGTCAGCTCATAACCTGTCTTGAAATTGGTACACCTTGAAATGTGGTTTTATCATCAAAAACATTTTGATTGATGAAAATGCTGTGTGCCTGTGTTATGTTCTTACACTTTTTCTTGTGTTGGTATCTAACAATTGAACTTTGATGTGTGTTTTGTGTATGTAACCAGTTTGTACTTTAAAGAACTTTTCCCCTTAGTTTGCCTTGTACTTATAGTTTCCAATTCAGGGATATCCTTGAACTATGTCCTTTGAATTATATTTGTCTTATATTCTATGAAATGTTTTGTTCGGATGAACTAGAATGTTAGTATTTGATAATTCCAACTAAAACTTTATGAATCTATGAGTTTTCTCACAAAAGAGCTTAATCCCACTATGCAAAAGATATTTTAATAACATAAAGATTGCAAGCTGGGTTATGTTTTGATGTGTGATTGTTGCAGTGTAGTAAATTATAAATTGTTATAAAAAACAAAATGCACAATTTTTTAGGTGCTCATCGAAGTCCAAGGGCCTTCTTTACTTTGTAAGTACTTGTGCACCTTTTGTTCATGTTTAATGCACGAGGTGACTTTTGAAATAAATTATAACATGATTAAGGAAATAGAACATGACCGTATGATTTCCTGTTTACTACTCAGCAGCAAGTGTTCTCCATAGAGAGCGAAAGCCGTGACCGTGACCGTGTAAACCACGCGATAGACTAGAGAAGCTCACTGTGACTACTGAGGTCATAAATGGAGAAGAAACATGGAAAAATTAAATTTGTTGGTAATGGCATTAAAACTCTGAGATTTAATGCCTGCACAATAACATGAAATTTGTTTTTCTTATAATTTTAATAGATTTTTTTTGAGACATTTCAACCAAGTAAACCAAATGCAGAGAATCATCGAATGATCCACTTCTGTATGCCTTCTAGAGCTACAGAGACCTCTCGTACAAGATTGAGTGAAATTATGAGAGTGGACATTTTTGTCTTATTTCTCATCTTATTGGGAATTTATTTTACCACCAAGTATCATATTAGCTGTAGCTTTTCCATTGCTGCCCTTGATCAGGTTGAGAAAGTTCCTTCTAGCCCTAATTTGCTGAGAGTTTTTAATCATGAGTTAGTGTACAATTTTTTCAAAAGATTTTCCTGCATCTATTGAAAGGACCATTTAGTTTTTTCCCATTATTCTATTGATATGGTTTATTACTTTCATTGCTAGAATAAATCCCATTTGGTCATGATGTATCTTTAATATATTGCTAGTTTTGACTTACTAATATTTTGTTAGGATCCTTTTTTGCACTTAACAGAATATTTACTTACAATTTTCATTCCAGGTTTTGATATAATAGTAATGCTGAACTCATAAAATAGGTTGGGAAGTATTTTCTCCTTAATTTTTGAAGGAATTTGCATAAGATATGGGCTTTATTTCTTCCTTAAATGTTTGATAAAATGTATCACTGAAGCCCCCTGGGTTGGAGATTTTTGTGAGGTTTTTTTAATAATAAATTGAATTTCTTTAATAGATATAGGGCTCTTCAAATTTTCTGTTTTATTTGTGTCGTCAGCTTGGATATATTGCCTTTTTCAAGGAGTTTGTTCGTCTCATCACAGCTGTTGATTTATTAGCCTTAACGTTGTCCTTAATATTCTCTTATAAGAGTCTGCAGGCTCTGTAATGATAATCCCTTTATTAAATTCTGATTTTGATAAATCGTGTTCCCTCTCTGTTTTCTGTGATCAGTCTTTCTCGGGATTTGTACACTTCATCTTTTCAAAGCACCGACATTTGCTTACTTAATTTTCTTTTTTCTTTTTCTGTTTTGTTGCTTTTGCTTATTATTTTAATTTGCTTGACTTTTTCTGGCTTCTTAAGATAAAATATTACATCATTGATTTTAAATGTTCTTTTTTAAAAATGTAGCATTTAAAGCTATGGATTTATCTTCAGTTCTTAACTGTATCCCATAAGTTTTGGTAATATTGTATTTTTATTATCATTTAGGTAAGTGTTTTCTAACTTCCCTTGTGATTTCTTTGAACCATGGGATATTTAGAAGAGTGTTGTTTAATTTTAAAATCTATAGAGGTTTTTAGGTATCTTAGTATTAAGATTTCTAATTTATATTTGATTGTAATTACAGAAGAGACTGTAAAATTTTAGTCATCTGAAATTTTTGTAAATTTTTTTTAATGGTTCACCGTATGTTCTGTCTTGATTTTCTACTCTAGTGAGTATAGTGTCTTATAAGTGTCTAGTCAGGATGGTTGCTTGTTAAGTCGTATTGTCTGTGTCTTTACTGATTTTTTTTTTTTTTTAGTTCTATCAGTTACTCGTAGAGGGGTAAAATCTCCAACTATGATTGTGAATTTGTTTCTTTATTCTGCCTGTTTTGCATTATCTGTTTTGAAGCTCTGTTATTAGATGCAGCCACATTTATGATTATTATATCTTCTTGATGTGTTATATTTTTTATCCTTATGAAATATCTTTTCTAATACTTTTTATCTTGAAATACAGTGGGTCTGATATTAATATAACCACTCCAGATTTTTTAATGTTTGCATATTATCTCTTTTTTAAGTGTCCTTTTTACATTTAGCCTCACTGTGTTTTATATTTAAACTGTCTCTTTTGTAGACAGCATATGTTTGGGTCTGATATTTTAGAAAATTTCATTTGACAGTTTTTACTTTTTAACTGGATGTGTTTAGACCATTCATGTTTATTAATGGAATTAGTGACGTGGTTGGGTTTTTCTATTTGTGCCACGTGGTTTTTTGTTCCTTTTTATATTCTTGCATTTTCTTTTTTTGGATTTAGTACTTTTTTTGCCATTCCATTTTATCTCCACTATTGGCTTGTTAGTTATGTTACTGTTGCTATGGTTGAAGTTAGGTACTTTTAAAAAAAATGCATATTCTTTTCCATTAAAAATTTCTGTTCATATTTTTTTTATAAAAAATTAAATTCTTTTAGTATTTCATTTAAGTCTCTCTATTACTATGCATTCTCAATTGGGGGATATCGCCCCCAAGGAGCAATAAGTGGTTCTTGGTGGAAAAAACTTAGATATTACAATGTTTGTGCATCTCCAGTGGGACACTTTATATAAACAAATATACAGTTTATCTGTAGTATCCAGATTTTTTGTGAGAGGCTAGAGTTATTAGGAAAAAAGTAAGAATGGCTTGTTGGGTGGCCGTAATGGAAAACCTTTGAGAACCACTGCTCTGTCATTATTTTAGCTTGCCTTTCTTACGTAGTGGTTGTTGTAGGGCAGTGGTTTCCAGCAAGGTTATTTTACTCCCCAGGGGACATGTGGCAATGTCTGGAGACAGTTTTGATTGTCATGGTTGTGGTGAAGATGCTACTGGCACTAGTGGTCATAGAGGCCAGGGCTACTGCTAAATAGTCTACAACCAGGACGGTGTCTCCCCAAAACAAAAATTTTCCACTACAGAATGTCAGTGTTTGAGAAACCCTGCTTTTGGCATTACAATATGTATCCCTAATTTGTCAGATTCTTTGTTGGGTTAATATTTTATAATTTCATGTAAAATATAAGACCCTTGTAACACTACGGTTAGTGTTTACCCATCCCTTGAGGGCCTTGTGCTACTGTTCTTGTACATATTTAGTTGTAAATATGTAATAAACCACGTGATCCGTTTTACTTTTTGTTTTCTATCTTTTTATATGTCTTTTTTTTAAAAAACAGGAAGAATAGCTTTAATACATTTATGTATTAAGTTCAGTTTTTTTATTTCTACCTATAGATTTGAGTTTCTGTGTGATACTACTTTCCTTCAGCCTAAAGAGGCTTTCCTTAGCATTTCTTTTAGAGCAGATCCATTGGCTTCTAGCACTCTCACTTTGTCTTAAAATGTTGTCATGCCATTTCATTTTTTAAGCGTTTGCATGGCATACAGAATTCTGATGTGTTAGTTTTGTTTCTTGCACCACTTTAAACATGTCCCTTCATTTTCTTCTGGTCCCCATTGTTTCTGATGGGTATTGGGGGTTACTCTGCGTGGCTCCCTGTATGTAACACATTTCTTCCTGGCTGCTTTCAAGATTTTTCTGTCGTCGATTTTCAGCAGTTTGACTGTGATGTGCCCAGGTGTTTTCTTTGTCCTGTTTTGAATTTACTGAGTGCTTTTTGATCTACAAATGTATGTTTTTTATTAAACTTGGGAAGCTGTTGGCCATTATTTCTAAAGACCATTTTCTGCTCTGTTCTTTCCTCTGCTTCTGGGACTCTGGTCACACACCTCTGAAGACCACAGGTCAGTTAGGCTCTGTCTTGTGTGTGCACTTTCTTTCAATTTCTTTGTGTGTGTGTGTGTGTGCGTGTGTGTGCGTGTGTGTGTGTGTGTGTGTGTGTGTGTGTGTGTGTGTTTGTGGTTCCCTGGCTGGGAATCGAATCTTTTTTTTTTTATTTTTTATTCTCAGTTCTTCAGACTGGATAGTTTCTGTTAAGCTGTTAAGTTGAGTGACTCTTCAGCCATCTCTAGACTGTTAACCCATACAATGAATTTTTCCACTTAGCTCTTCTTTAAAAGGTTCTGTTTTCTCTATTGAAAATCCTCATCTTCTCATTTATTGTGACCATAGTTGGCAAGTCCTTGAACATTTTTATAATGGCTGCATTAAAGTACTTATCTGTTAATTCCAATGTTAGGAATTTCTTGGAGTTGATTTCTTTCTTTCTTTCTTTTCTTTGCCTGTAATTACATTTTCTTTTTTCTTAGTGCCTACAGTTCATTGTGCTGTTGTATCATGCAGACTCTTGATCTGTTACTTCCTTACGAAGACTGTCGGTTTTTGTTTTAGTTCCTACTTACCTGGATTCTATTTCATCTCCACACTCTAGTCCCCCTTCATGAGAAACAGCTGAAATTTCTGCTTTTCTGCTCTGCTCTTCTTTTTCTTTCTGTTTTCAGGCTCATTGAAGACTTTTATATGCATGTACCCTTCAGGGGTTAGTCAAAATTTGGGCAAAGTTTATATGTAGGTTTTGGGGCTCCCCTCTGTGCCTTTTCTTGGGTGGGATGTTCTTGTCACTTTTCAGCCATTTTGGCAGCTCCAAACTCCACCACCTGACTCCTTAAGCCAGTAAAACTGTGGTTTTCAATCTGAGTTTTATTTACTCTGATCTCAAGGAATGGGGTCACCCTTCAAGCAAAAAGCCATATAAATGCAATCTCAACAATGCAGTTCCCTTCTTTCACCTTCACTCCATCACATCACAGTGCATGGGACATAGAAATAGTTAACAAGCAATAGCTGCTGATAGCATTTAATAATCTGTTACAGAATATTGCTAAAGTAGGCATCAGGTTTACTGATATCTTATATTTAGGCTCATCCATTGTTTTCTTCTATGAAAACAGTAAAGACACTTGCCCTTTCAGTTTTTTTTTTCTTCATACCCTTCGGATGCTCTGCATTTCTCAAAGATTATTGACGCAAACTGGAACTCAAAGCGGTAAATCACTATCGTCTCAGCACCTTGGGCATCTACATTGCGTCATGATGGTTCTTGCTGGAAAGATGAGTGTGAAAGAGGAGCTAGTCTGGGTTCCTTCCCTTTTGTGAGGCCTGAATGTAAGCGCTCTCCCTCAGGCTTCATCTTTTACAATGAAAAATTCCTGTTTGCAACAAGTTGTTGTATTATAGGATTTGTAAGTTCTTTTAGTTGTTTGCTGTGTGTGTTCTTCCTTATACTTCTTCCATCTTTTTCAACACTTTTTTTAAAATGAATTAGTGCTAAAGCAAGAAGTATGTACATTTTTTTTGGTCAGGATTGGGTAACAGCAAATGATTCCATTTTGATCCTGTGGTTGAACTCTGTGGCTAAGAGTGTTGGCCATATAAGAACCCTATTTCCTTATCTTACACAGTTGAGAGCTAAGGCACTCCATGTAAATTTGTGTGTCAAGAAATGAAGGCTTAAGTGTATTTTTTGGAACATTCTGTTATCAGCCACCAGAAAAACTAAAAATGAAAATAAAAGTAATAAAAACTGGGAAGAAGGGTGAAGGGGAACTCAAGTTTTCACCTTCACAGTGAGAAGTCAGTTGATGTGGTTACAGATGGTAAATTAAGGAAGAGTCATAATGCCAACAGTATTAAAAGTGACTGTTTTTGAGAAGTGGAATGTAGAGAGAGAGGTGTGTGTGTGTGTGGAGGGGGGGGTGAATGGTGGAAGAGACTTATTTTTAAGTCATTTTTTCATGTGCAACTAAATTACTACTTTGTGCATATATTAATAATAATAAAAACTATATCCTGCATGATCACAGTTTATAAAAATAAAAAAGCATAGTTTTGTATATTGATTATATGTATAAAATTGATTGGAAGGGAATATACCAAAATATTAAAAGTAATTATCTCTGGATAACGAGTTTTTTCTTTATTACATTTTTCTATATGTTGTAAAATTTCTAAAGTAAATATATTAGTTTTATAGTCAGGGAAAAGTAGTACTAAGGGAAAACATCTAGGACCTCTGGATTTAATTTGTTACTTATTTGGCATCAATATGACTGTTTTTTATTTATACAAGTACTGTAATTCTTTTTTAAATTAAAGGAATGTACACCATAGTCTCTAAATGTTTGTAAATATATTAGTAAGGCAGGCATTCTGCTAAAAACAACAAAACCCAGCCAACAGTAACAAAGCAAAGACAGGTTTGTTTGTTTCACTTAAGAAGGGTAAAGGTGGACAGTTGCGGGCTGTTTAGTAGATAAGGATAAAAATCATCAAAGATTCCAGCTCTCCCTTCTGCTTCACCTTTATCTTGTCGGCTTTTCTTTCTTATACTTGTTGCTTCAAGGTTTCAGAACGGCTCTATTAACAAACACTACATTCCTGTTCATGACGGACAAATGGGAGATGGCTAGTGTCAGCCACTGGCCTTTTTATTAGGAAAGTAACAGTTTTCTCAGAAGTTCACTGTCAGGCTTCCTTTTATGTCCTGTTGTCCAGAACTGGGTTATGTGACTGTCCCCTTAGCCACGAGAAAGCAAGTGTCTGGCTTTCATTCGTTGTAGTGGGGGTGGCAAGGGCAAAGGGAATCTCTAGTTATGTTTGTACTTCAGTTCTCAGTCAGAGTTCCAGGAGAGACAATAAACTTTCCAGAGATCAGACTGAAAATCTGGCACATGACCATTCTCTAAAATTTAGCCCTGTGCAGTTTATTCTAAAATTGTAGCCATTTTGGTCATAGGGTACTAGGCTTGTAGTCCTTCTCAAAAAAAAAAAGATTGGTATTTTGAAGAGGTAGTGAATTAGGAGCTATGTTTGTAAAAAAAGATCCCCAGTTTGATTTTATTCTTGCAGAATCCGCACTTCAGTTTCTAGCCAGTAATACGAGGATTGTGAGATGTCAGTATGTTAGGTCCATTATGTGAAAGTTTTCATTTTTGTTTTTTAAGTCAGTGTGCCATGAAACCAGTAGTCACAGGTTTAAGAGCTGATGATGCCAACTCTACAGCTCTCTAGTTTGTTAATGAAATAGAGACGTGTACAGGTGCTTTGGGAGCCCAGACTGGGCAGGATTGACATCCTGGAAAAGTTAGGGGAATGGTAAAATTTTACCATCCCTCAATTCCGCTTCAGTTTCCTTGTTCATCTTTGCCACTCAAATGTCTGGTGTGTACTAAGTGCTCAAAAACTCGAATGGATCAGTCAGAGAATTAGATACATGTACACAACCAGAATTTTCTTAAAACGTTTTAAAGTAGATGTCAGTAAAATTGGGAAATTGTTTTATTTATTGTCCAATCTTCCATGCCTGACTTAATCCTAGGATAGAATTCAGAATATTTTTTCAAGTAAACAAATAATAGAAGATATTTTAAGAAGTTGAAAAGCTATTTCTTTTAAACCAGGCTTTTGTTTAAGTTAATATTTTCTAGCAAAGACTTTGGATGCAAGATCTGATATTTGCATATATTTTGGCAGTATTGTGTTACCTTAGATCAGTATAGCTGCATCAGGTATCCGCTGCTACCTAGCAGACCACACGTCACTTAGTGTCTTAAAACAACAGCTTTTATTTTTCATGATTCTGTGGTTTGACTCAGTGGTTCTTCTGGTGATCTCACTTGGGTCACTCATGTGGCCGCATTTAGGAGGTCGCTGGGCTGAACTTGGAGGTTGCAGAGGCCTTGCTCCCATGTTTGGGTCCTTGGTGCTGAGTGTTGGCTGGGAGCGCCTCAGTTCTCCCTGTCGCTCTCTCCAGCAGGACAGCCTGGACTACGTTACAGCATGTGACTAGCTTCTGAAAATGTGAGCACCAGCCCTCCTAAAGGCTACTTCCAGAGCTGGCACAGCATGCGTTCTAATGCATTTCATTGGCCAAACAAGTCACGGGACCAGCTAGATTCCAGGGAAGGAAATAGAGTCCATCTCTTGATGGAAAGAATGGCAGAGAATTTGTGGCCCTCCTGACCCCGTAATAGTAGCATGGCGCCTTATTATTTTTGATTGGATATTTACATCTTACCCTCCATATTTGTCATTTCTTATCTTGGCTTTTTTTTTCTTTTCTTCTCAGTGAATGTTTGTAGTTTGTCTTTTGTTTTGCCGATGCAAGTTTCTGTTTTTTTGATATAAACTTATTTTCTACAGTAGGATTTTTAGTTCCGCCTTTGTGTTTTTACTTTGCCTGTGTATGCTTTTCATTTCTAGTTTTCATGTATCCTATATTTTAGTCATCTCCTCTTTCTCTGTGTCATTTATCTTTAATTTTATAGAATCTATTAAAGTCTTTCATTCATAGTGTAAATTAAGGGTGTAGTAGTAGAACTATAGGTAAATGTCAGAGGGAGTGGGGTGGTGCCTCCTGTATTATGTTACTGACATTAGTTTCCTGAATTCTTGGTGTGGGGATCTAGTGGAAGATGGCCAGATGGCTCCTTTTGACTGAAGATTGAGATACCCCTCTCCTTTGACAGTCTACTGGGTTTCTACATGTTATAAAAATTGTTTAATCAGGTTCCCTATTCAGATTGCAGTGAAATGATGAGTTGGTGAAATTTTGTGATTTAAAACATGTAAGATAAGCTGTGGATATCCTCATTCAGAAAGCAGTTCAGCCTGGGTGTAACTCGGGGATGAATCATCCAGAGCCATGTAGAGATGGAGTGCCCATTAAGCTGGTTTTCCCACCAAGAATGTGGAATTATACGCCCAGAGCCATCATGAACTTGTCAGCCATGTGAGAAAGCCATGTTGAACGTACAAGAAAAGGCTTCTGATGACTACTGCCATGGTCAGTGGATTACTTGCAATCTTGTAAGAGATGCTGGTCTGAAACTACAGGGCTAAGCAGCTCCTGCAATTGCAGTAAAAATTCGTTGTACAAAAGTGCTAACTTTTGGTATAATTGGATATATAGCAGTTGATAATACAGATTTGTTATTAGACTGGTTTTGTTTTACTGTAACAAAAACCTAAAATGGAGAACTATATTTGAAACTCAGCAGTGGACACAAGCCTGAAAGATTTTGAGGTGTCAGTGACAGGCTGAAGAGCCTCAAATAGGCTGTTTGTAGAAGTCTGATGACCTTTGAGAAGAGTGTAGGAGAGAGCTTAAAGAAAAGTGAGAAAAAAGTTATTGGAAGATTGAGAAAGAAGATCCTTGTTCTGTAGTGACAAACGTTAGTAATTCTGTCACCTGCAGTACCATGGCAAGTATTAACATGTACACAGTGAACTAGGTGATCTAGCTAAGAAGATTTCTAAGCAGAATACTGAAGATACTCATCATTCCTTCTTGCTCCTTATATTTAAAATGTGGAAGAAGCGATCAACTGAAGGAAGTACTATTAAAGACAAAAGAGCAAAGAATTGTTAAATTTGAAAATTTCTAGCCTCTTCATATGACCAATGTTGCTAAAATTAAGAAACTTACAATTGCCTTAATTAGGAGTACTAAATATATTACTGGGTTTAATTTTAAAAGTTAGATAGTATTTAAATTTAAACTACATTTTCTATGGATAAAATTGTTAATGGATCTAATTTTTAAACGTTTCACAATTTGTAGCGTATTTTTTTTTTTAAACTAAGTACTTTTCTTCATGAAGGTAATTAGGATTCTTAAGCAACAAGAACCCAGCACAGGCTTAAGCAATGACAGAAAAATTAAAAGTAGGAATGTATTTGTTATGGTATGTAAATGAAGAATTCACGATAGACTGATTTCAGGTCGGCCTGAATCTAAGAACCCTGGTGGTAATGTCCAGTGGTCGGTCTGCTCCATTCTGCTGTTTCTATCTGTGATGGTCTCATTGTTAAGCAGGCTTCTGCTGGGAAGTAGTACTGGCATCATGGCTCACTATCCAAAAGGAAGGTGGACTCTTTCCCACCAGTTAAGTACCAGGGTAGAGTCTGTTTGTGTTATTCTCCCATCTGTAATTATCACTATAGCTGGCAGTATAGCATACTCTGAGAGTCTAGAGCTGGGGTTATATGATCTTTTCTTAAAGGAGGTCACCATGATTGTGAGTTAAAGGGGTGGGCTCTAACATTTTGGCATATTTCCTTCCAGTCTTATGTAAATATGTACACGTGTGTGTATATGTATCTCTTTTCTTCTATAACAGACCAAGTAGTCTAATGAAAGCTGTGTTGAAGTCAGATTCCTAATGAAAGAACCAGCCTTTGATTGCTTATATAATGAGTCTTTACAACTTTTTTAGTTTATAATTTCATAAAGATACTGTAAAAGGCCTTTTCTCTTTTATAAGTAAAAGTCTTTACCATGCTTCATATCATAATATATTTGGCCTTCACAAAAATGAAGCAGTTGTACATGGATTGATTTCAGTAATATAATAGCAAAAACAAACAGAAATGAAACAACCATTACAACACACACATGCACACACACACCCTCTCTCCCTTCCCCCTCCCTCACCAATCAACCTTTGTTTCTAGTTGGGATTATGAAAGCAGTGTGATGGAAGAGAGGGTAGTCTAATGAAAGCAGTGTGATGGTAGCAGGCACTGGAGTCAAACCAACCTGTACTTTTAAGACTGCTGGGAGGATTCAAAATAATTACATCAAGTTCTTAATACGGTTGAGTAGGTGTGGGGTATGTGATAGCTATTAGAATTCTTTTTGATAAGCATTGATCTTTTGTGATGTTAAAGAGCACTTACTGGATGTGAACCTAGCACATGTCCAGGGTTTCAGTCTTAACTCTTAGTGACCAACTATGTGTGACCAGTACATAAAACCGTTTGACATCACTGGGCCTGTAGAATAGATAGGTAGAAATCTTGTTTAGCTCAAAATGTCTACTATTTTTAATAGACTATTTTGGGGTTATAGAAAAAATATGAAAAATGAGTCTTGGTATCCTGTAAAGAAAATTAATGATCTTAGTTTTGGTGTTAGACAGATTTGGGTTTGAATTCCAACCCCTCTGCTCACCAACTTGGTGAATTTAGACAAATAGTGAAACCTTTCTTCACGTAAAGAATGGCAATAAGAATAACAATAGTAACAATACTTGCTATAAAGTTTAAGGAGTTATGCTCATAAAATTTTACTTTAAGATCTATAAAATCCCTTCTAGCTCCAAAATTTGATAGTTGACATTATTTTTGTTACATGAATATTTTTATTTTTTTCTGATAAATTCTAGCTAGCAAGAATGCCATAAGTTATAAATGTATAGCAATAAATGTAACTTCTGTCACAGTGGCATTATGCCTGTGACATGCATGTAGAGTAAAGCATTCATGTGGACCTTGTCATGACAGGATTTGAGTACTTAATGGTTAGCGACCTTTCCAATAGTTAGTTTAGTAGTGGATTGTGTTGGAATGGGCCTGAGAAAAGGTACATTAGCAAAAAAGAGGTGTATGAGCTTCCAAAAAGGAAAATACCCACCAGGCATTTGGAAATAAACTGTGGGCTTGGGATCTACTAAGAATCCAATAAGCAAGGCAGATATCACTTAAGATATTCTGCATAGCCTTTCAGGACAGTGTTTCCCATGTACACGAGCTATTGTTATTTTTATCTCCCAGGAGTATTTTTTTTTTTTCATAATCACTAAACCACATTTAGCCAAGAGCTAATCCAATGGAAAATCCAATGTAATTTTTATTCAAGGATTCTACTGGAACCTGATATCCAAATATAAGCAAACAAAAACAAAACAAAATATCCCCCTGATAAAAAACTGAAGAAGCTTAACCAAAACACCAAACTAGAATTTAATTTTCTTTCTGATCTTGTTTTCGTTCCTGAGACCATTTTTTTCATGAGAATTTTTTCAGTATTCATTCATTGATTCATTCATTCAACGAATGCTCTTATGGGCTAGATACTGAAAAAAAGAGCAGTCAACATAGGTAACATACTTTGTATTAAAAAATAAGCCAGTGGCTCATTTTAATTTTCTTTCATAATAACTTCATAGTTGCAAATAATATTTGAAGCTGTACAGTCAAATAAAGTACATGAATATACCAATGACTTTCAGATAGGGTAGATCACCTGTGGGTTGCGACCCATTTGGGGGTCGAACGACCCTTTCACAGGGGTCGCCTAAGATCTTCGGAAAACACATATCAGATGTTTACATTATGATTCATAACAGCAAAATTACAGTTATGAAGTAACAACAAAAATAATTTTATGGGGGTCACCACAACATGAGGAATGTATTAAAGGGCCACAGCATTAGGAAGGTTGAGAACCACCAGGGTAGATGGTAAAGATTCTTGTTTACCTTGGTTGAATTTGATGTTTCTGAAACCTTTTTGGCTTGTGCAATCCTTTTTCTCCCCACTGAACCCACTTGCAGAAACAATATTATGTAAGTAAGTTTCTTTGACTGGAAGTGAACCATATTAAGTCAATTACATGATGTTTATAGGGCGGGAATGGTTGCATATCAACAGTTTTTATGGTTCATCCTACACTAAGGAGATGACGGTCCTGGTTGATCTAGGACAGTTGTGGTTTATGCCTGTTGTTCCAGTGTGATTATTAATGTCTCTTCTTTAAATCCCAGAAGTGCCCTGATTTGGATGATAAATTATGTGGTCCCCCTGTCGCTAACCATTTTGGATCCCTTACTGTGCTCCAGGCAGCATTGTAAGCATTTTATATACATTAACTCAGTCCTCACAACAAGCCTGTAAGATTGGTACTGTTTTGTTTTATCCTTTCATCTTACAGATGAGTCCACTGACACACAGAGAGGCTAAGTATTAAGATTGCACACCTAGTAAGTAAAGGGGTTAGGGTGCAAACCCGGGCACATCTGGTTCTAAGGGTTTGCTCCTCACGGTGATGCATTTCTGGTGGAGGGAGATTGCACAGTGAACATGCTGAAGGAAAGCAGGTGTGTGTTAGAACTTGGAGAATACTGACACTGAAGTAAGTAAAGGGAGTAGAAAACTTGGAAATAAGGCAGAGAGTAGGAGCTAAACTGAAGTTTAACTTGTATAAAGTAGAAGTTGGTGATTTTGATTTTTTTCTCTTAATTGGAGGACAGATACTAAATAATTAAATAAACAGTATAGCTTCATATCAGAAGAAGTCCTACAAAGAAAGTAAACCATGGTGTGTACTAGAGAGGTACCCTGCAGGGATAACTTCATGTGGGTTGATCTTGGGAGGAGTCTTTAAAGAGGTAACTTAACTCTTTTAAACCTTATTTTTAAAAGTTATTTTTTTAAAATTGTGGTAAAATACACATGACACGAAATTTACCATGTTAGCCATTTTTAAGTGTGCAGGTTCATAGCAGTAAGTACATTCATGTGGTTGCGCAACCATCCCCAGGATTTCTTTCATCTTGCAGAACTGAATCTCTGCCCCCATTAAACCCTAACTCCGCATTCCCTCTGAGTGAGATGACAACAGGAGACAGAAAGTGCTATGCTTCTTTTAAATGAGTAAGCAGATGGACAGGCAGTAACTGATTCAGCAGAGCAGAAAGGTCACATACCTGTGAGTGCACAGTCCCGATAAGAAGTTGAATCCTGGGCATTGGGAGGCCCCACATACCAAGGAACGCAAGTGGCAGAGGTGGAGCTGAAACAGAGATTGGTTGGAAAATCTGTGTGCTTGCAGGTGGAATTTTTAGTGTTGCTCCCTGTATACCTTTGTAGATAGGTGACTCCCTCCACCTCTAACCTGTGGCCTCAGGAATCCAAGCTTTGCTACTCTTCATAAAACTAAGCCCCTACATTCTGAAACCAGGGCCAATGGGTGACCGATTGGTTTCAAACGAAGATTAAAGGAAATCTACATCTGAACTGCCGAACTCCTCGAACTTCTTGAACTCCTCGAACTTCTTGAACTCCTCGCTTGTTTCCTGAGTTCCAGTCAGGCTGCCCTGCCCCTCTGCAGTAAGCTGACATACCTTCAGATTCTGACAGGCTCCCACCAGAGCACCCGAAGGCAATTCTGCCAGTTGACAAGCCCTGTTCCCCCACACATCCTTCAATCAGTTCTTTTCAGAATCTCATTCTTGAATGCGGACTAACGGTCCAAGATCATTGGACGTTTGGGAAAAGCCTCCCCTTAAAAAAGAGGTCACAATAAGCAAACAGAAATAAAGAGGTGGTGGAGGAAATGATACTTGGAGTATTGGGAGAAAACAGGCACCATGGGGATCAAAGGAACACCTAAAAGAAACCAACCCTCTGATAACAATACCTGAGAGGGCACATGTTGCTCTTGCCACTAAAATGATAGAGGAAACAAAAGCATAAATCCACGAGGGAAAGAGACCGGGATGAGAGGTGACAGCCGTCAGAGGATAACAGAACATTGGAAGCTGAGAACCTGGTGCATGCTTGGGAACTGATTTAATAGAGCTGGGAAAGCAAGAAACCCAGTCCTGTGGGTAGCGGGGGGCTGTGCAATCAGAGATGGGTCTTCTTTCATTATGACGGGCTTTGCTTTACGGGGACTACGAGTTCTTGTTTTGTGAGGAGTGTACTCTCTCCCAATTGAAGCTGTTAATGGGCTGTCCACCAATGGAGAAATCAGAGTTATTAAAATGTAGTTCTTGTTTTCTTAGGGTTCTCTAAGTATTATGCTTCATACCCTTCTCCTTATTGTTTGTGAGCCAGCATGCCACAGGAGGGGGAGAGCTGATGGCTTTCTGGGCGGCAGAGACAGTGGGTTTAAAAGGATGCTGAAAAGAAAGTACAGACAATATTTAACCTCAGAATGTGTTCAAAATCTGGTTTGTAAAGTAGTTGCTTAAAACTTGGTACTTCCTTTTGAAATAATGTAATAAATGATTATTAGATTCTCAGAGTAAATGTCACAAGACTTTTTATTGGTGAGTTCTCTGGGTGACCTAACTTCTTTGTGTGATATTTTCTTATGAAAAAAAGACCTTTCTGGACTTGAATTCAAATCCTGCCTGCCTCTGACCTTGGGCAAATTATTTAATATTTCTGAGTCTCAGTAAAATGAGACTGATAATATCTAACTCAGAAGGCAGTTGTGTTGGTGAAGTGAAATTAAAATAGGTATGAAGCACCTCACTCCTGGGACCCTGTACGGTCAATAAATGTTTAGTTTCCTTTGCTTTCACCTTTCTGTGGTCTGTAGTAGGAGGGTGCATTTTTCTCGGACTTAAGGGAAGTGCACATCAGTGGAAGGTATGTCACATTTTTGAAATGGAATTCCTCTGTTTTTAAATGTTGCCTTATTTACTTACAGCACCTGTGTTCCCTGTTATTTGATATATTTGCTATTGTAACACTGTAGAAAAAGCATAGGAATGGGGCTTAGGATATCCAGGGTCTGGTCAGCTTCCTTTTCTACTACTAACTGGATGCATGATGATGATGTTTCTTCCCCACTTTGGGTCTCATTTCTGATTTGCAAAATGAAAGTATTTTATTACAAGATGATTTCTACAAGCATGTTTCTGCTCTTATCGTTATCTGACCCTGGGATCTGTGCAGCTTGGTATCGTTTTGTCACCTGGGTTTTATTGGGTGGTGGACTTGAGGTGATTGGACATACTAGATGAATAACTGGTGTTCGGCTTTTTCATTGGTTCTAGCCTGACAGTCACTTTTGAGAGGAAATATACCAGGAGTGGCCATTGCTGTTCTTCCTACAGAGGTTGCCATTATTTTCAAAGTCATGGATTTTCCAAGGCACTTACCACCCTTTTCATCCCCACCGTGTGGATATTCTTATTCCTGGGGTGATTTGGGGAGGGGTGTACCTGTGCCTTTTATATCATGTTTAATGTTTGTGATGTTCATCTCAGCTTATTGTCACTACCAAAGGAACCCTCTCTGACCTTGAGCTGGATGGTGTCATTTGTTTACATGGCTCTTTTCCCTTTTCCTGGTCTGGATTATGCTCATGTCTGATATCTTTTCTGCCCAGCTAGACTGCAGGCTCTTGGAGGGCAGTGAGAGAATCTTTTCTGCTGACTTGGCATCTGTAATGTCTGTCACCTAGTTGACATTCAGGACATATTTTTTTTTTAAATAAATGAATAAATTAAAATTGTTTCCCAACAAATATTAAAAGAATAGAAATATCATGCTAAATGAAAGCTCAAAATACTTACTAGCATTGATCACTGTAGCCTTCGCTATTGCCAAACAGTGGATTTAAAAGCAAAGAATAATCAAGATGGTTGTATAAATGACTTTTATTATTGTTTGTGCAAGAACAGTGAACATTCCCTAGTACAGGAAGCAACTTTTAAAAGCTGCTGGCAGAACTAAGAAGTCAGACGGTCCTTGACCCTTAGATCAAATGGTTTCGAGCCTGGGTTTCCTTAAATCGTCTTCAGTTTGGGATAAACATTTTGAAACATGAAAGATTAATTCTGTAGTTTTGGGTCATCATACACAAAGAACTTAATAACTAAATTTGCTAAAACAAAATCCAAAAACTTTCTGATTTTTATTAGTTTCATTTTAAAAAGTTCATTTCCTTTCAAGTACATAACACTTTGAAATGAGCTCAGCTGTATTAGCAGATAAACATGTTGATTCGTTTGGCCCAAAGCTACTGAATGGAGCCTGGAGGGGCAGGCACAGGCTGTTCTTTCTCCCACCCAGAGGTAGAATGTTTTCTTCCTCTCCCCACTGTTAAGGGAGGGGGACTGGAATAAGTGACTCCCCGTATTTGGACTCACCTGAATTGTTTTGGAGGGAAGGGAAATTTTTCTCCATTTACTTTTCCTTTTTAAAATTTTAGTTCTTACCATTTATATAAAGCATATGCTTGTACTGTAAGGGGCACGTTGAATAGTAACTGACTGTCACATATGACTTCCCAGTTTTTACTTCACGCTCCGTTTTGAGTCGTGAATCTATTGTTATGAGTCAGAGGTGTCTTCAGGTGGGTTTCATTTGAGCATGGACAGCGCTGTGGTGTAGGGATAATAGATGTGCTCACATATAATGAATTACGATGGAGAGTTTAGGAAGTATGTTGGGAACTTTTACAAGAAAACTAACATGATCCTTGGTATTTTGGAATAGTTTTTAGGAAATGACCAAAACGATGTGGCTTTTAGTATTACACAAACCCTGCAAGTACTTGTTTGTTCAGCTAACATGGGTTTCTGTGTGTCTGTACCATGTCGGATGCTGTGTCTGTGCAAAGGTTACTAAGAAATTCTCCTTGCCTTCATGTAGTTTGCTATCTGTGTACCATTTCCCAAAGTGTACATTGTTGATGTGTAAGTTCCCCCCACCCCCCAAATAGATTTGTCTTTGAATAAGTTTTGGAAATAACTGGAATGAACAAAATAGAAGGTTTTTTTTAGCATAGGGTTCTCAAAAGTGTACATTGTAGAATTCCATAAAGGAATTACACTTTGTAAGATTGTCTGAAATTTCTCGACATGATTTTTCCCCCCAGAGACTTATGGTTTAGGATCTGAGGGGCAGGGAGGTGAGAGTGGCTGTAGCACGTGCAGGCAAAGGGTGATGGATGTGCCGTGGAGCACTCTTCGGGACACATCGGGCTAATGTAATACTTTCATCTGGCCCGTACCTCTGAGTGCTGTCTCAGAAGTCTAGTGTTTGCTGTAGAATCTATTTATGCTTCTTAACCCTTTATAGGTTGGATGAGGGGCTTAGGTCCTTTGATTGGATTAGTCCATTGGAAATGGAGATTAGTAATTAATATGAAAAATGGTACCTGTAATCTCAAATGCAGCCTGTCTCAAAGCAGACTAACCATTTCCTCCAAAGCAGTTACATCTCCTAGCTTTTCTGTAATAGTTGATCATACTGTTTTACCCACTTTCTAGGCTCTAAGGCATGAGGCCACAGTCATTACTGACCTCTTCTTTTCCCTGACCCACCCATTGCCCCAATGCTTGCAACAGAACGCTGCCTGATTTTTCCTTAACATTCATCAGTTTTATTTCCCCCCCCATTCTCACTGCTGTCATCCAGCTTAGGTTCACATGAAGTCAGTCATCAGTAAGGATTTGTCACATGATGGAATCTGGACTACTGTTCTATCTGCCAGGGACAGATGTGCTGCTAGGCACTGCAGCTCTCCTCTGTCCCGCCCCACCTTGTTTACGTGGCACTGGGCGATATGTTGACTTTTGCTCGCAGTGCTCAGTAGCTCACTGTTGCATAGGACAATGGCCCCAGCCTACGGTCCATTCCCACCTGGACTGACTACTGCTCACCACTTCCATGAAGTCTTACTTTGACAGTTTCTGTCTGGTGGCAGATGGTGTTCCTTCTATTTGGCATAACTTTTTTTTTTTGGGGGGGGGGGAACACACATATTTATTACCTAAACCCTGAACCAAAATTCACATTAAGCGCGGATACCTCCATCATTTCTCCAGCTGATGGTTTTTCTCTGAACACATAACTTTTCTCTGTACATAAAACTTTGTACAGCTCTTTTGGTGGTGTTCATATACATAATAGGTATTAATATACCTGGCTCCTTGTCTCTAAACTTGAAGTTCCTTGAGGCAATATGGTACAGAGTTTGCTGAAACAGATAAACCTCCAAATCTCGGTGGATTAATATAATTTGAATTTCTTGCTCAGTGAAGTCCAAAACAAGTACAGTAATTCTGATTTGTAGGTTCCTTCTGTGCTGTGGCTCCATCGGCTTCAGCAAGTGTCTCAGCCTGTACTCTCCGCACGAAGCGCAAAGGGGCAGTCGCGCGGAGAGCACTCCGCAGAGGCGTTTAGTGGGCGGAGCCTGGAAGTGGCGCTCAGGTCTTATGCTCCTGCGCTAGAACGCAGATGGCCCGATAGACCCCTGGGGAGACTGGGCAGCACGTTCCTGAGAGGAAGAGATTTTTGTGAACACAGAGCAGTTTGTCAAAGTGCACAAAAGCTCTAGTTAGTTCTGAAGTCATACAAACCTGGATTTTAATTTTGGCGGTATCACCAGCTATATGATTTTGGACAAGCTACTGGTCTATACATCTGTGAGATTCAATTAAGAATGCAGTAAAGTACTTGGCATGTAGTTATGATCAGTATATTTCAGCTGTCATTATCCTTAGTGGCATATCTTGTACCTTGTTGCATCGGTGCTTAATCAAATACATGTTAAGTAAGTTTTTAAACGTGGTTTAAGGAATTTCTTGTGTCACAACTCCTTTTACAATAATAGTATGGTGATAACTGTCAAAATGACAAGTTATGCTATACTAAATTATATTTTTGCCAAATTGAATATTTTATAAACACACTTAGAAAAAAAGAATGGATAATATTTTTGGAGAGGTTAGAAGATTAAGTAGGGAAATCTCCCATGAGATACAGTAAAAGAAAAAATTAATAGGAGAAAAAAATTAGGAGACTGGTCCAGAAGTTTCCAAAATCAGAATTACACACTCGCAGAAAGAAACCAGAAGAAATAGAGATAAAAGTCATTAATGAAATAAATCAAGAAAATATTCTAGAGCTGACAGACACGATGTTCTTCAGATTGAAAGGCCCACAAGGTCCCACGTATTAATGATAGACCCACAATACGGCACGTGGTGTGAAATTTAGGAACTAGACCCACACATGAAGGGTCAGGAATCAGTGCCTTTAGAGCTCTCAACAACAGTAGAAGCAGGAAGACAGTGGAGCATCAGTGCCTTTAAAATTCTAAAGAAAAATGATACCTAACTAAACTGTTAAATCAAGTTTGAGGATAAAAATAAAGATATTTTCAGAGGGACTATGTCTAAAAAAATGCATCTTCCACAAGCCCTCAGGAAGCTAAGGAATGTACTCCATCAAAATTAGGGAATATATCAAGAAAGGAGAGGACCTGGGGAAGAGCAAAGAGGAGTTCAGACCCAGCAGAGGGTGAAAGGAACACCCAGGATGGGAGCTGGGCAGTTGGCACAGGGTAACCAGGCCCGACTGGAGCAAGGCAGAATACAGGGAGAGACTTCTCCAAGAAGTCAGTCGATGGCAGTCTCATGTGAATGAACATATTCAAAGAAATTGGTCAGACTGGAGAAGTCTGGGGTTAATTAGGGATAAGTATATAGTAGGGTAAGTGTATCAGGCTAACCATGTAGAAAACTAAGTAAACGAGAAACTAGAAAATTACTAATTCCAAGGAAGACAAAATATTTGCAGAGAAAAAAAGGTAATTACTGTTTATCGCCTGGCTCAGCTCTGACTATCCTATGTCTTCATAATGATTTAAACCTTAAATTATCTTGACCTAACCAAAGTATTGAGACAATGGGAGTGGGAAGTGTGGTGGGTGGCAGGACTAGGAACCAGCTAAATCTTAAACTTCCTCCGTAGGGAATCACTAGATAATACCCCCCAACTGATCATTTAAGAAGCAATAATACAAGCATGAGATTCGAAGGTACATTCCAAAACAACTAACTAAAAGCTTTTTGTGAAAGGAAATGCTGGAGGGAGGGGCTGGTGACTAGTTTTCCTTACGGAACCTTGTGGATCTAGTTGGTGAAAAAAGAATATTCCTCCAATGGGTCTGCAGAGTTTATGTCGGAAGCTGGACTTCGGAGACTCTATTTACTTTAGCAGATTTCTTCCTAGATCAGAATTTTTTCAGTTGTTTTAGCATCTTCCTTAAATGTTACTGTAGTTAGGTTACAGTTTCTGTAGTGTGTAAGTGGATTTGAAACGTAAATCGTCATTGTCTTCCTCATTAAACTTCTCAGGCCCTTTGGGCGAGGTGAGGGCTAGCAGTCAGCATTTCCCAGTAACCTCATCCTATAGTACTTTTTATTCTCTCTCCCACTTTTAAATGTATATATGTTCTGTCTGCATTGTGCACTACTGTGCGTGCTGCATTCTGCTGTGTTCTCAAATCAGTTCTTATATGGATCCCCCCCCCCCCCCCCCCCCCCCCCCCCCCCCCCCCTCCTCTTTTTTTTTTTTTTTTTTTTTTTTTTTTTTTTTTTTTTTTCTTTTTTTTTGCAGCTTTCATTTCTTTAGCATTTCAGTAACAGGGATACTTAGTGTGGTGGGACCCTGCTGTGCCCCTTTCATGACACCCATCCCCAAAGCATGGATGGCAGGGCGGCAGAGATCTGTGGGTAAGTTCAAGGGTGGAGGAATGCTGTCCCCCTCCAGCATTTCTGGTTTAGCAGCTTCTAATCATTATTGCTATCTCTGCTTCCAGTGCTTTTCGTAACTTCAGGGTTCACAATTGACTGATTTCCTTTATCAGTTAGTTTCAGAGTTCTTAATTGTCTGTAAAAACTAAGTTACTGGTTAAGTTTTACTAATTTATGCAGAAACAGGGTTTATTAAGGACCCAGGCTGGGGCCACACCTCTGGGAGCCGGTCCTGTCCTGTTCTGGAAGCTCGTCCTTTATTGCGCTGATGGAGCCGGTCTGCTCTTTACTGACCAACCTGTTGAGGGATTGTTTCTTTTCTCTTCAAGTGCAGATCATTGTGGAGGAAAGGATAGGATGACTGGAGTTTTATATCCTGGGATTTTAAATCCAGAGGTGGAGAGAGAAAGAGGAGACATGACTTGTCAAGAGGTGAAAGCATAGCTGTGCTCTACTTCGGCTGAAGGCCCCTTTTTGCAGAGGTAGGGGGTAACCTTAGGTCAGTGCATTTCTCAGTGTGTTCTGGTTAAAACACAATTCAGAGCCCTGATTAAAACCCTCCACTGGTGTCTTGTCTCATACAGAAGGAGAAATCCAAACTGCTCTCCGTAATCCTTAAGGCTCAGGATGGGTTCGCCTCGAAGCTAACTGAAGCTTAAGGCCTCTTGTGTCGGCCGTCTCCTGGGCTGCACCTAAACTGGTTAAGGCCTCTTGTTTTTCGCTGCGCCTTCCTCCCTGTCCCACTCCCCATGCTCTCAGGTTATGTTGGAGTGGACACAGGCAGTTTTGGAAGCCTAAGGAGAGAAGTGCGGGCTCCATTTGTGTGACCTGCAGTCACGTCCTGTGTAGTTTAGTTACAGCCAGCTGACCCAGTGCAGGAATGCCTCCCAGCTGGCGTCCTGACGTGCAGGTGCAGGCTAGGGGCTGGATGGTGACAGGAGCTGGTGCAGAGGCACCCATCCAGCGCAGGATGAAGGTGGGTGATGGAGGAGAAACCATTTGCACGTTCGTTGCACATTTTCCCAATCTTACAGTTCATGTGTGAAAATAACGTAAGGGAGGTTTTCAGCAAGTTCGACATTTTGAAATATTTACATGACATCAGCAGTAGACAGTTGTGAAGCCAAAAGAAACTTTTCTAACTGTTAGTGATACGTAAATTTTCACTCTCTATTCTAGATAAAAGACTGAACTGTTCTCGTTGGTCTCTCTTGAAAACAAAACTACAAAATCATTGTTTCATGAAGAGGCGGTTACGTAGTATAGGCAACATATGTAGGAAAATTACTAAAACGTGTGTCATGGAGTTAATTATTAAAAATATTTAGAACGATATGACTTCACTCATGTGGAATATAAAACCGAAAGCAACAAAGAAACAAAACTCAAGGATACAGTCAACAGTTTAGTGGTTACCTGAGGGCAAAGGGGGAGGGGGTGGGGAAGGAGGGAGGGGCAGCCAAATATATGGTGATGGAAGAACTGACTCTGGGTGATGCACCGTAGAATTGTACACCTGGAACCTATGTAATTCTTGTTAAGCAATGACACCCCAGAAGTCTAACAATAAAAAAAGAAAATGTAATTTAGGATTGCATACGCTCCAAGCTCCATTGACCTGCCTTACCCCTGGACTTCCTGTTGCCTGCCCCTCTCACCTCCCCTCTTGTCCTCACCAACCCCCCAGTCTAGTCCAGACATTTTCATCTTTTTTTTCCTTGGGTGGGTTGTGTTTGTCCTCATGTCAGGCCTATGCACTTTCCTTAGCTTTTTGAAGGACTTTCGTTACTTAACTTGCTACTACGATTTCTTATTTTGTTAATTTTTTTTTTTGCATGTCATTTGTGTATTCACTGCATGTGATGCTGGGCTGTCTTATCAATTTGTATAGACTTTCTTTTCATCTTTTCTGCTGCAAATATTGCTTATTATTTGCCATTACATTGTGGTTAAAAATACTCTGCTTTAGAATATTCAGGCAAAGCAAAAAGTGTAGAGAATCATAAACTGCGCACTCGAGTACTCACCTCCTAGCTTTGTCTTTATCATTCCTTCTTTTATTAACCAGACATTGCAAATACACTTGAAGTTTATTCATTCCTTCCTAATATTACTCCCTCCCCTTTCACCTTATCCAGAAGTATACCTACTTCATTGTTTTAACATTTTCATGCATTTATAGTTAAAAAATTTTCTTATGTATAAGTGCATGTATAAAAAAATAGGACTAGTATGTTTTCAAACTTTATGTAAGTGGTACCATACTATACATTTTCTGCCAAGTTTTTTAAAAACATTTTAAAGGTGTATTTATATAGATACACGGAGTTCTGATTTATTTATTTGTGTTGCTTTGTGGTTTGAGTTCTGTTGAGGGGCTTTAAGTGGTTGCCAGTTCTTTCCCTATTACAGTGTTGCAGTGAATGTTTTTATACACATTCCATGTGTTTATATGAAACATTTTTCTGGGATATATTGTTATGAAGGGGTTCAGAATAGCCCTCCCCAAGATTTGCCAGTTTGGCCTGTGATTATTTTGAGCAGAAGACAGTTGAGACCTTATGGACTCAAAAGAAACTTATGCCTCTCCCATAACTCCTCAGAAGAATCTAAATTGGGAGTCTTAACCATCATAACCAAAATACCGTTTCGTGATGTATCGATATGGCAAGGCAAACATCTAATTGCTGAACATCTGCTCTTGTTATTTTGCTGCAAATTACCCTCCTCCCCTCTGAACCCTCTGGCCCCTTACGTCAAGATGTCATATACACCTTATTTCACCTGTTTGTCTCTGACCGTCTTCTGCGTGTGGGGTCTCTCACTCTAATGTAGATGGGCTTCCTGTACATATGTATGTAATTAAATTTGATTGTTTTTCTCTCGTTGATCTGTCTCATGTTGATTTAATTAGTAAACCATCTAGGAGAACCTATAAAGTTAGAGTAAAATTTTTCTTCCCCAACAACTGCAAGTAGAAAATTGCCATGTCATAGAGTGCTTATCCTTCACCTTTACCGGATTTCGTAGTTCGCTAAAGTGGTTGTTACATATCTACTCCCGCCAGCAGTTTTGAGACATGTCATCTCTCCATGCCCTTACCAACACTTTGTTTTGTCAAACGTAGTTTTTGTCCTTCTGATGTGTGAGAAATTGTATTTGGTGTTTTAAATTTGCATTTCTCTGGTGACTAGCAGGGTTTCAATTTTTTTATGTGTTTATTGCTATTTAATTTCCTTTATGAATTGTTTTATATCATTTGTCTACATCCCCTTTTTTTGTATTGGGTGATTTGTCTTTTTCTTACTGACCCGTAGCAATTCTTCAGGTATGGACATTAATCTTTTGTTACATGAATTGCGAAATATCTTCTTTCAGTGTGTGGGCTTGCCATTGTACTAACTTTTTGTACCAACTTTTGAAATTTAGTATAGATACACTTATCAGTCTTCTTACTTTATAGTTTTGCTTCTGGTATCATATTTAAGAACCTCTTTCCTTACATTGAGGTTATAGCAGTAGTCTTTGTAATAATTATCTGTAGGTACATAATAAATTACTACCAAACCTATTTGCCTAAATAAACAAACATTTCTTATTTCTCTGTTTCTAGGAGTAGTGTAACTTCATTCACCTGTACCCACTGAGTCCTTTTTCTCCTCCCCTTTTATGATTTTGTTGTTACAAATTACCCCTTTTTAGGTTGTGTATTCATTACGAAATTGCAGTAGATATTTATATTTTCAATATTTCTTCCCACACTCATTTGTCTTGTAATGTTTCTACTGAGAAGTCTGATAATTACCTTTGTAGGTTACAGTCTTCCCCCCACCCCGCCCCCGCCCCGGCTGCATTGAAAATTCTTTCTTTGTCATTAATTTTTGGCAGTTTAAATGAAATGTTTCTTGGATAAGGTCTTTTTGCATTGATATAATTAGGTGTTCTGTTAGCTTCCTCAGTTGTAAAGTTCACTTCTTTCCATAGGCTTGGGAAGTTTTCATTAATTATTTCTTTGAGTAGGTTCTGTTCCTGTCTTCCTTTCTTCTCCTCCTGGTATACCTAGTTTTCTAATGTAGCCAGACAGTTTTCATAGTGTTTGCTCTCAGTTCTCATAAGGTTTTTTTTTTTTTTTTTTCTCTCTCTCTCTCTCTCTTTAACCTTAGTTCTCTCTCTTCTTCCTCCTGGGTCATTTTTGGGTTTTAATCTTTCAGTTAGCTAATTTTCTCTTCCATCTGGACTGCTCCATTTCCAGTGGTTTCTAATGCATTCCTCATTACCTTTATTGAGTTCCTCAGCTCCAGAATTTTGGTTTGGTTCTTTTTTTTATACTTTCAGTATCTTTGGTAAATTACTCCTGTTGTTAATTAATTTTGTCCTTTGAGTTTCTTTGTAACTATAATCTCAAATTTTCTGTCATTTAAATCAGTCTTCTATGACTTTGAGCTTAGTTTCTGGAGACTTTTCATTTTCTTTTGGTTGTTCTTAGTGTTTGATGGATTGCTTCTCCGTCTGTGCATTTGAGGTAGTGATCCCTTTTCTTGTTTATATACTGTTTTCCTCTCAACAGTTCAGCAGGTTGATAGGTAGGGTACTTTCTTTTGTTTTCCAGTAGATGGTGCTATAGTGCAAATTTTATCTTCCTTGCATTATTTGCGCCACTGGGATCCTGGTGGAGTGGTGTCGCTTCAGTTAAGGAAAAGGCCAAGTACCCACTGGAATGGTGGGTGTCTGCCCTAGGACCAGCTCGCCTCGGTTATGGGGCACCACCACTGTGATGGGGGAATGTGGTGGATGGCGGAGTGCCCATTTTGTGACATTCCAGACCTCCCGCATTTTGCTGCAGTGTTTTGGCTTTCCTGGGCTCCCCCAGTTCATGTGGGGTAGAGGGGCCAAGTCTGTGATCTCATGGCTCCTTGCCCTTTCAGTAATGGCGGTTGGCACTACTGTTTTGTTTATACCTGCCCAGCTCCCTGTATCAGAGCTTCCTTTTACTGACACGTTTTCTTTTGCTACCTGTTAAAAAATGTAGCTGTATCCCATCCTTACTCTGTTCTTGCAGCTCTTCTGGCCTCCATGCAAATTCATCGTTCTGTCATGGCTGTGGGATACGTTATCTACATATTAGTGAATCGCAAATAGTTGTGACTAGTGAATGAAAGAACCTCTCTTTAGGGTTCTAGTTGAATATATAAAATGTTCCCAGGGATATCTTATTGTTGTCATAAATGCAGATGCTCAAAATGGAATCCCCTCTTCTTTTTTATTAATACTGATTCCCCTTCAGGTTTTTTCTCACAACAGATCACTAGGTTTCCTCTTCAACTCGCTAGGCTGTCTTCCTCTTCCCCCAGTTCCCTATGCGTATGCTGTTATCTTGTCCTGTTAATTAGTCCTTCAAACTATGTCAATTATTTACATTTTCATTATTATTGCCTCTTCTAGGCATTTTCTTGTTTTAGGAAACTTTGTAACTAGTTTAGGTCAGCTAACTTCTCTTCTCTGTGATTCCATAAACCCCAAGCATTGTCCACAGTCAAGATGATCTATTTACATGTCTCTCCTTCATTAGAATTCAGACTCTTCAGGGCCTAAGATTGGACTTTATTCATGATTGCACCATGGTACGTGAAACAGTGTAATATTCATTAAATGTTAATTGAATGGAATGCCTAATCTCTTCACCTGCAGTATCTTCTTAAGGTCTTGTCTTCCCCTTGCAGTACATCTTACATAAAGTAATCTTAACCCTTTGAGAATCTCATGAAAGCAGTAGAGCCTCTGTTAAGGCACCCTACATTTCTATCATGGAACTTACTGCAATCTGAAATTATTATTGTTGTTATTTATACTAGTTTCTCCCCCTGGAATGTGCCCTCTGATTTTAATGACCATATGAGTCTTACACATTTTTGTGTCCTTTAATACAACTTTAGACATGGCGGGACCTTAATAAATAATTATTGATTATGAATGGGTACTGTACCACCTCCCCAGTTGAGACCAGTACATCTATACATAGTACAAGTAATTTCACGATAGTTAACAGATGTTAGACTTTGGGTCTTTGCTTTGTTGTTATGAGTAAAAACAGTACTTTTATTAATGAAAAGTTCACTCAAAACTCCTGAGTCCGATCTAGATAGGTTCTGGGAATATAAAGATAAATAAGAATGTTATTCCTGCTTTTTATGGAAGTTAGAAGTAAAGAGGAAGAAAAGCTTACATCTCCTTGAGGAGGTCAAGGAATGCTGCTTAGAGGATATCTGATATCCTTAAGGTGTTTTTCAGCTCAAAGATGGTAAAATTCTCAGTTGCCATTTTCCTCAGCAGTAGGTGAAAACCTGGATGTGCATGGAAGGTGGGTAGCTGCCACCAGGCTGTGTTCTTGGCTGTTCCTAGGGCCGCCTGCATTCTGATTAACTTGAACATTCACTTCACCCTAACTAGCAAGTTTAGAGTTAAACTGTAGTTCCTTACAAGGTGGAGATTATTTCTAGATCATCCATTATTTTGTTAGCTGAGATAACTAAAAGAAGAATTCAGTGGTGTCTGCATGGCCTCATTGAACTAATATAATATACTCTATAATAATTTTCTTATTTATGGTATTTTTTCCCCTTTCACTCCCATTACAGTGTAAGCTCTGTGAGAACAGGAGTCTTCCCAGTCTTGTTCATTGCTCAGTGCATATTTGTTGAATGAATACTTAGGCCTTGGTAGCCTTCACAAAGTAGTGGAAATAAAATAGTGGATACCAAAGCTGGTTGACCTGGGTGAGGGTAGCCCGGGTTGGTAATTCAGAATCCAATGGGAATAGCTTTTATTTCTCCTTTTAAAAAGTTTAATAAAGAGAACATTTATGAAAATCCTCTTCCTCGTCACTTTTGTTTCTTTTTGCTACCAATAGTGTAAATTTTAAAATTTACATGTCCTCTTAGGTTTCTTTTTTTGTAATTTATGTAAGTTTTATAATCATGAAATTTATTTATTACTGTAGCTCATATGATCTCAACTTCTTAGGACTTTTTAGATTTTTAGAGAAAATGAAAATTTCAGGTATTCTCTTCTTTAACCTAAATGCAAGTGTGAAATGAAATGGTTTTAGACCTTAGAGTAATTTTCTTTTTTAAAAATTATTAAGCAAATGTGTAGCAAATGTAAATATATATGTGTAAATGACTTCACATTATTCAAAATTCTAGAATTAGACATCTGTCTAATGTATGCTGTTCTAAATGTTGCTAAATGATTAATAGTAATTAAAAGGTTAAATATAAGCTGAAGAAAGCTTTGAATTCTGAAATGTTTGCAGCAGCTAGTAATCTGACTGATGCAGACGTTTTTGTCAAAGTTGAAAAAGTTAGAGCTAATTAATTTCTTGGGAGACATATGATGAAATTGTAGGTGTGACAACATATTTGAGTAACATATGGCAGTTACAGGGCACCTTTCTAATGACTGAGCAGCTAGTTAAATATGGATTTTTTTTGGTGTTTTTCTTTCATTAACATTTCTTGTTATTGTATTTTTTAAAGCCAATTTTGTTTTCTAGAGGTCTGTAATCAGGATTTAATGATTTAGATTTAAAGCATTAACATGAATATGTAATTCTAAATGGCATAAATTTTAGCAAAAAGTTTTCTTAAATATATAACTAATCATTTTTTCCCTCAGCATATTATACTTATATGACTAAATAAACTTAATGTATGGGGAATTATATTCTCAGTAACTGTTCATCTCAAATTACCCTTGCATGAAGACCAAGAACAAATATTAAGTGGTTATATTGGCACATATTTTTTAAATTTAGCTATAATTTTCTGTCATAAAGACTTACTCTTTGCCTTTTGACTAATTTCCTTCCCTCCATTCTTACTTTATGAATATTGCTTGATTATGACAACAGATTAAAAAAGGAATTCTGTTATTACAGTAGAATCTAATACTTTGATAGAGGAAATTTTGAGTTAAGAATTTTGGAAACAGAGGTCATTTAAGTAGTGAATTACAGTTTGTTTTCATTTTATAAAAGTTGGATTTTTACCACAGTTTATATGATTATAATCTGGTGTATAAGTCTAACATTTTCTAACTATTAGATCATTCAGAAATATCCACAGTGAAATGAGAGTTCAGGATGAAAATACATCTGTTGTTCTCCAGAGCCAGCCACGGAGGGTGTCCCCGTTAACTTTGCTTAGTCTCAACATTCTGCTGCCTAGACTGATGAAATGAGAAAGGAAGTGAAGGCTCTGCTTTCCCAACTCTTCTGATATCAAAGCAGCAGCAGTAGATCTGTCTACAGTGAAATAAACTGAAAGGGAATATAATTTTAAACCTTAAAAGAAAGATGATGAGTATATTCTAGAATAGTAAGGAGATAACGGTAACATTCCTTTGGTTTCTACTCTAGACACTATTGAGAGTATACTGTATTTTTTAATATATTTACTTTAAAAATTAGCATGGACTAGAGGATCTGACAGGTCTAGAAACCTCCCAAATTGATTTACTAAACTTTTTTGATGTTATCATTGTTTTCATTTAAATTTGAATATCCTAGGAAGGATTTTGGTATGGATGTCTGTTCTACGGATTCTTCCTTGTTTTAAATCTGTAGCAAAATTTTCTTTGTCAGTTGACATCCTTTTGGCCAATAGGACAAAGGCAGAGATTCATGAGGGAACTCCTGGCATATTTTGTCCCAGCTGGGCTCTGAACTCAAGCCTTAAATTAAATAATAAAAGTGAACTTTCAAGTGATTCACAGAAAAGCACTAACTTCTCATTCATTTAATAAAATTTGTAAAGATTGTATTATTACCTAATTATCTGTGAACACTCACTTTTAAAGATAACAGGATTCCCTGAAATGTAGTTTACTGGCTTGAAAAATGACATTAGCGATTTATTCTGGGGCTGTAAACTTTAAATAATTTAATTGGTAAGATTGTACTGGTGATTAGAATCTCCAGAAACATAATCCTGGTGGATAAGCTTTTATCCACTTATTTTAAAACATGTCTCAGTAGAGTAAAATGATGATTTAGAAATTACCGGATTAGTTTTATTAATTATCAACAATAATTGTAAAATAAACTTTTAAGTTGGATCATTTTTCTTTATTAAAGTAGTAATCTGTGTAATTCTGTGTAGCTACTAGATAGTATTTAATGAAGAATGGAAAGATGATAATTTTTCATTCAGTAGGAAAATTTGATATTTGATTTGATTTCAGAGTTGAGTAATTATACTTAGAAATAGCATATTTTTTTTTGCTTTCTTAAGTTGTTAAAATATTTTCTATTCAGATAAGTCTGTCTTTATGTTGTAAACTAAGTAAATGACAGCTATCAGATTTGTAAGCCGTTAAAATTCGCTATGAAATACTTGGCCCCAATCCTGAAAGCTGTGGTTCATTCTAGAAATGTTTCTCGAACAGTGAGCGAATGATTTTGGAAGATTAGAAGATTTACATTTTAAATACAATATCAACAATCTTTACCTTGTTATGCATCATTTGCATTGCCAGATGTGCTGAGGTCAGAGTTTTACCATTCACATACCTTATTCATTTACTGTAATTACTTAGTAAGTCTTGAAGGGACTCATGATTGAAAAGAAAGATTTGAGAGAAAGTATGTTAATAGTTTTATTAACAGTATGGAAAGCAGTCCCTTTTGTGGAGCAGGATGCACTCTGTCACATAGAAACATTTTTTTGGATGCTTTCATAGCCATCTGTAGAGGGTGGATCATAGATTATACATGAGTCAGATGAAAAAGATAATTCTGACATTCTTTTCTCCCCCAAATACCTTTCTTCTATAAAATGGTGTGTTAACATGGTGCAGTCATTTCGAAGGAAACTCAAAGTTGGCAATTAAAATATATGTAGTAAATTCATTGTTTATGATTTTTAGTATTTTCCGTTGACAAGGACAGTTTTAAGAACAGATGATCGGCAGACTAGCCTGAGAATAAATGATTATTTTTTTGCCTCTAGGACTGAAAGATTAATTTTAATAGACATTAAAATCTATCCATTTTTACATAATTTCGTCACTGAGTACATGCCAGAACTTCTGAGGAACTCAGCATTGCTGTGAAGATATTAAACTTATTCTTCAGAAATTTGGGAGGAACTGCAGAAGCTTTATTCATTTACAATGACCCAGTATACTGACAAAATCTGTTATTTTGACTTTTATTGTTTTTTATTAAGTTTATTGGGGTGACACTGGTTAATAAAATTACATAAATTTCAAGTGTAGAATTCTCCTATATGAGAGTATAACTGTTAAGTCAAGACGTTGTTATAATATTGATACATCAATCACTACCTTTTTTGTCAGCCCATTCAGATTTTGCTGATTCTTCCAATAAGTTCTTTTACTGAAAAGTTCTAATCCAGGATCTCGCTTTGCATTCGGTAGTCAGGTCTTTTTAGTTCCATTTACTCTGGAATGGCCCCCTAGTCTTTACTTGTGTGACCTGGATGCTTTTGAAGTTCACGTGCCAGTTACTTTGTAGACGTCCCCCAGTTCAGGGTCGTCTGAGCTTTCGTCACTGTTGGGTGCAGGTTGTACATTTTTGGCATCAGCATCACAGAAGCAACGCTGTGCTCTTGGATCCTCTGAGGTGCTGGTCAGTTTTGATTTATCTTGTTACTACCGATGGCAGCTTTGATCACTTGATTAAAGTAGTGACTGCTTGTTCTCACCACTGTGAAGGTGCTCACTCTCTTTCCTCTTTTGTTATTATTTTGTAGGGGGAGTATTTGAAATGATGCCCATCAAACGGGTACCAGTGGTTTTTACATTTATTGATGTTTCCTGCCTGATTTAATTTTGACTAAGATGGATGTCAAATGATTTTCTAATTGTTATTTTTTTATAAGTGCATTCATTGTGATTCTACTGTAAGAGTTGGTTGGTTTATTTATTTGTATGAAGTGGGCTCACAGATTCTTGTTGTATTCAATGAGTTATTCTTTCTTGTTACTGTGTACTTTGCTGCTCACATTGATTCAGATTGGGTCAGTGAGAGCCCCTTCGCAATTCTGTGTGCTGTAACACATCTCCACCATTCTTTGAGCACCTGCTTATGAGATGCTCCAGGGTTATCTCCCAGTATCCCTCCCTGCCCTAGCTCTGGAAGGAGCAGTGTTCCAAGGAAGGTGCCTTTTGATGTAGACAATGATGGTTAGAACCCCAGTCTGGGCTTAGTTGTGTTTGTCACATTGGATATCACTGTCTAGCTTTTAGGTAAACAGCTAGAAAACAGTGTATGTATGTGGGTGTATATGTGTGTATATATCTATATGCATATTAACTTCTGCATCTATATATTGAAAACTGGTTTTATATTAATAAACTCAATTTCTCTTCAGCACTGCAGCGTTCATTCTAGCATCCCCTTTTCTATATAACTTCCAGGGAGAAATGTGGGTTCATATATTACTTATTTAATCAGTCTCTTGAATGTGAGCACTGTCTTAATCCTCGTGTTCACGTACATGATTGGATAGAACCCCTTATGTCAGCTTCCACCACTGCAGTGTCTGCAGATTCCTAAGTCCCTTGGCCGGGCCTAACGACTGAAGGAAGAATAAAACCATCTTCACATTATAATGCTTACTTTGGAATCCTATATCCTCAAGTGAAATTAGCTTATAGTCAGGCATTCGTTTAGTGTTTTAGTTACTGTCCACTTTCGATGGCCAGGAACAGGATGTGGGGAAGTCTTAGTATTTTATTTGAACATTGCTCTGTTTTGCACTTATCTAATGGCTAACTTAAAGCACAGCTTGTCATAATAAAATTAAACTATGTGAGAAAATGGTTTGGAGGATCCTGAGAGTTTTCTTTATAATTTAATTTATAATTTTGATAACATGGAGAACATCATTAATATGAAGCTCATTGAGGTCATAGCTTTGCTCTCTCTTTGCTCTTTTAGCTGCAGATCTATCAATATGTTAGTAATTGGAGCATTTTAAAGATTTGCTTGCCCCTTAACTCTTAATTTCCAGTCATTCATGTGGTTTGCAAATGTGACAAGGCAGGCAAGGAGCAAGAAGGAGCCAGTATGAGAATTACTGAATGATCTTGAGCGATGCATTTGTTCATTAATTTATTGACTATCTCACATATATCAGTTCTGTTCTGCTGGGAGGATTGTGGTCCAAAATAGACAGGGTTCTTGCCCTCATAGAATATGGTTTTTGAACCTTAGTACTTTTGGACCAGATATTTCTTCTTTGTTATAGGAGACTGTCTTTTGTATTGTAAGATGCTCAGCAGCACTAAACAACAGCAGCCCTCTCCTTGGTCCCCCGCTATCTGCAATAGTTGGAACAGCCAAACGTGCCTCCAGATACTGCAAATGTCCCCTGGGGGTGGGGAGCAAAATCACCACTCCTGGTTGAGTGCCACTGCTCAAGTGCAGATACAGATATTAAACAGCTAATCATTGAAATATATGTATATATTTATTGTAAATATAAATATTTTTTATATAAACAACTATCAGCTGTGGTAAGTGCTAACTAAGAAAAGTACAGCTGGTTCCTCTCAGAGCGGAGAGGGCAAATGGTGGACTTTGATACTATGATGATCAGGCCTACAGCAGCTTCGGTGGTGGCAGAAGGTCTCGTGGCATTGCTGGTGGCCATGATTCCTGTGGCCAGAAGGAGCTGCCCACAGAGCCCCCTACACAGTAAATATAGAAAATCTACCTTTTCGTATATGTCAGGGTGACACAGATGCTATCTTTAAGGATCTCAGCATAAGGAGTCTAGTTAGAGACAAAGACAGACAAATGTAAAGGACTCTGCTGTGTAGAATTTGATGAGGTGGGTTCCCTTAAGGAAGCCTTGATGTGTCATGCTGGTGCACTGTTGGGTGATCCATCACTTCGTGTGGACTTTGCAAAGGCAGAAAACAAGATAAAGGCTTTGGATTCAGGAAAGGTGGATCAGATGACAAGAGGAATGGTAGCTCTCAAGAATCTAGAGGTGGATGGGAGTCCCAGGATGACTTCAATTCTGGCTTCAGGGATGGCTTCTTAGGAAGCAGGGGAGGGAGTTCCCCAGGTGACTAGTAAACAGGCCCCCCAGTGGGGATTCGTTTCAAAGATGGCCCTCCCCTTCGGGGGTCCAATATGGATTTCAGAGAACCAACCACAGAGGAAAGAGCACAGAGACAGCGGCTCCAGCTTAAACCTCGAACAGTTGCAACACCCCTCAACCAAGTAGCCGGTCACAACTCTGCTATCTTCTGAGGAGCTCGGCCCAGAGAGGAAGTCATTCACAAGGAGCAAGAGTGAGCTTGCGGTTAGGAGGGAATGGGGTATGGGGTAGTTAGAGTGAGACCCCAGCCTGGCCAGCCCCCTGGACCAGCAGTCCTGCAGTTACCTTTCCTGTGCCTGACCTTTGCCTGCCTTTCTTACGAAGGAAACAGAGCTTGTGAGTGCATGTCAGCAGTTAACAAGTGGTTTTTAGAACATTCTTGGCTTTGCAATATCTAGTGCCTGATTTGTGCTGCCCCTTTTTTTCTTGCCTTTCCTTCTATCCTTTTTCCTTCTTGCTCCTTGTTTCCTTCCAGCCCATGAATTTCTCTAGAGGGATAAAGGCAGCCACCATGTGGGAACTTCAGATTGAGATGCTGCTTCATTTTTTTTTTAATGAAAGGGGAGAAATTACGATTGATACCATAGAAATACAAAGGATCATAATAAAATAGTATGAAGGGCTTTATGCCACCAAATTTAACAGCCTAGAAGAAATGGACAAGTTTCTAGAAACATACGGTCTACCTAGACTGAGTCAAGGAGAACTGGATAATCTAAATAGACCAATCCATAGTAAAGAAATTGAAACAATCATCCAAAACCTCCCCAAAGGCAAAAGCCCTGGACCAGACAGTCTTACCAACTGAATTTTACCAAGCATTCAAAGAAGAATTAACACCTTATGCTCCTGAGACTCTTCCAAAAAATTGAAGATGAGGCAATGCTTCACAACTCATTCTATGAGGCCATCATTACCTTAATACCAAAATCTGGTAAGGACAACACAAAAAAAGAAAACATTAGACCAATATCTCTGATGAACACAGATGCAAAAACTCTAAACAAAATATTAGCAAATAGAATATAACAATGCATCAAAAAGATTATACACCATGATCAAGTGGGATTCATCTCAGGAGCACAAGGATGGTTCAGCATATGAAAATCAATGTGATAGACCACATAAACAAAATAAAAGATAAAAACCATATGATCATATCAATTGATGCAGAAAAAGCATTTGGCAAGATACAACATCCATTTATGATTAAAACACTGAATAAAATAGGGATAGAAGGAAAGTATCTCAACACAATAAAGGCCATACAAGACAAACCCTCAGCTAACATCATACTGAATGGGGAAAAGCTGAAGTCTATTCTCCTAAAATCAGGAAGAAGACAGGGATGCCCCCCACCACCACCCCACCACCCTGTCACCACTGCTATTCAATATAGTACTGGAAGTTCTAGGCAGAGCAGTCAGGCAAGAGAAGGGAATAAAAGGCATCCAAATTGGGAGAGAAAAAGTCAGGCTGTCACGATTTGCAGATGACACGATCCTTTATATAGAAAATTCCAAAGCCTCCACCAGAAAACTATTAGAAATAATAAAAGAATATAGTAAAGTTGCAGGAGACAAAATCAGTGTACAGAAATTAATTGCATTTGTGCATGCAAACAACGAATCTTCAGAAAAAGAAATGAGAGAATCGATACCTTTTGAGATCGCAACAAAACAAATAATATACCTGGAAATTAACAAAGGACACGACAGACTTATACATGGAAAAGTATAAGACACTTTTGAAAGAAATTGAAGAGGACACAAAGAAATGGAAAGATATTCTGTGTTCATGGATAGGAAGACTTAACATTGTTAAAAATGGCCATATTACCCAAAGCAATATATAGATTTGATGCAATTCCCATCAAAATCCCACAGACATACTTTCATGAAACAGATAAAAAAAATTATCAGATTTGCATGGAACCGTGAAAGACCTCTAATTGCTAAAGCAATACTACATAAAAAGAATAAGGCTAAGGCTGGAGGTACCATGCTCCCTGATTTCAATTTATACTACAATGCGTCAATAATCAAGACAGCTTGGTGTTGGCAGAAAAACAGACATACAGACCAATGGAATAGAATAAAAAACCCCAAAATAAATCCACAAATATATGGACAAGTAATTTTTGATAGAGGAGCAAAAATTATACAATGAGGAAAAGAAAGCCTCTTCAGTAGATGGTGCTGGAAAAACTGGAAAACCATATACTAAAGAATGAATCTGAGCTCTGAACTATCACCTTATGCTCAAATTAATTAAAAATGGATTAAAGACCTACACATTAGACACAAAACAATAAACTGTATAGAAGGAAATATTAGTATTAAACTTTTACAGACCTTGGGCTCAAAGAGGACTTCATGAACCTGACCTCAAAGGCAAGGGAAGTAAAAGCAAAAATAAATGAATGGGACTATATTAAATGAAAAAGCTTCTGCACAGCAAAAGAAACCATGAACAAAGCAAAGAGACAGCCAACAAACTGTGAGAAAATTTTTGTAAAGAACACATCTAATAAGGGACTAATATCTAAAATACATAAACAACTAGTACGACTCAACAACGAAACCAAACAACCCAATTAAAAAGTGAGCAGAGAACCTGAATAGATACTTCTCCCATGAAGACATACAAATGGCCAATAGACATGAAAAAAATGCTCCACTTCATTAGCTATTAGGGAAATGCAAATCAAAACCATAATGAGATAGATACCACCTCACACCTGTTAGAATGACTGTTATCAATAAGACAAGGAATAACAAGTGCTGGAGAGGATGTGGGGAAAAAGGAACTCTGGTACACTGCTGGTGGGAGTGCCAACTGGTACAACCACTGTGGAAGGCAGTGTGGAGGTTCCTCAGAAAATTGGCAATGGAGTTACCATGTGACCTTTCAATCCTGCTTCTGGATATCTAGATCCTAAATTTGAAAATCTTAGTCCGCAAAGACTTATGTACCCCAATGTTCATCGCAGCGCTGTTCATGGTGGTTGAGACATGGAAACAACTGAGGTGCTCTTTGATGGATGACTGGATAAAGAAGCTGTGGTACATATACACCATGGAGTATTAATCAGCTGTAAGAAAAGATGAAATACTGCCATTTGCGACAAAATGGGTGGACCTGGAGAACATCATGCTAAGCAAAATAAGCCAGACAGAAAACAACCAAGAACCATATGACTTCACGCGTATGTCGGATATAAAACTGAAAGCAACAAAGAAATAAAAACTCGATACAGTCAATAGTTTAGTGGCTACCTGAGGGCAAGTAGGCAGGGGTGGGAAGGGATGGAGAAGGAGTCAAATATAAGGTGATTGAAAGAGAACTGACACTGGGTGGTGAGCCCATAGTATAATACATAGACAATGAACTGTAGAATTCAACACCTGGAACCTATGTAATTCTTATTAATGTCACTCCAATAAGTCTAACCAAAAAAAAAAAAAAAAAAAAAAAGTACAGAGAGCCATGAGACTACACTCAAGAGAGAATATATTGTAACTTCATACTGAATTTGGAGTTCAAACAGAAAAGTTTTTATTGAGTATATATTATGTACTTGATGGAAGCAAAGAAACTTAATGCATAGTCTTTTACTTTAAGGATAACATGACTAATAATGTATCATTCCAGCTAGAACTCTCAAGAATATAAGAGTGCACTATTAATGACTAAGCTGGGGCCATAGGCAGAAATGAGGCAAATCCTATATGTGGACTTCTGTAACCTACTTCCATGCTTCCATAATCTACTCAGGGAAAAAGACCAGTCTGTGTCTCAAACACATGGAGAATAATTCAAGACAACGTATCAATTGAGTGCCAAACTGTCATTATTAGTACAAGAAGTGATTTGTTGTTATTTCTCCATCTTGACTTTATAGAAGGCTTCATGGAGAAAGATCAGATTCTAATTCTTCAGCTTAGTTTTTGAGGTTCTCTCTAACGTGACTTAACTGTTCCTCTTCAGTTCTTTCCTTCTTCTACTTAACCTCCTGACCTGTTGCAGAGTTTGAACTTGGTGTAGCAGACAATAGGAAAGTCTTGATGATGAATGTAACATGACAAAATGGTTATTTGTCCTGGAAGAAACGCTTTCTTTCTGTATCAACCTTGATGGTGGTAACATTGGGTTACAAAAGAACAGTATTATACAACTGCCGAATATATATACTGAAAGAAAAAGTGCCTTAAACCAAATATCTCTAAAGTCTTAAAAAAAAAACAACCCAGGATCATTTCCTAGGATCATTCTTCTACTAGCTTAACTTCATATTCTCTAATTTTTTAAAATGTTACTTTTATTTTAATATCTATAAACTACTTAAGACCCCATAAAGTATATATTTAAGTTAGTAGTTAGGCTGTTTAAAAATTTAACTTAACCAGGTTTAGGCATATCTTAGCACTTACTCTTTTAATCAGTTTGCATTCTTCTGTTGCCTACTGAAGTCAGATGTTGGTGGAGGGAAGATTGTAAAATTTGAAATATGGGGCATTTGGAGAAATTAAGGTTGATCAAGATGGTATATAACACGATGGAAGAGGCATGAAGACCTTGAAACTGGTAGAAATAATAGCAGAACGTGGGAGAAAAGTATGTACTGGTAAAGGACGTGGGGAATGAGCCAAAGGTGTGCTTGCCCATTTCAAACATTTGCTTCCGGCCAAGTCTGTGCGTGGGAAGAGGGTTAAAATTTTAATTTCCTTTTCCCCACCCTTCCATTCCAAGGATCTAGGTTGAAGACTGGTTTAGATGGTACCGATTAGTACTTACTCTTTAATGTTATCTGAGTTAAACAGACCTTTGTGATGACATCCTCAGATTGAACAACTGTAGCATTATTTTCAGGATACCCCAAAGCTGCCAGTGAACTTAAAGAATATGGGCTACTTACAAACCAGGGACTACCTGCAAAGTGTTCCTGTATTTAAAAATTTTTAATTTATTTTAGTTTGACACAATAAAAATTTGAAAACACCAAATCTAAAACTTGTGCACAATAAAAATGTTGTTTTAGAAAATTAAATTTGGCAAGTGATTAATCCTTAATAAGGAATAATTGTTTTATCTATTTTAGGGTAAAATTAATTTAACAAACCCATTATTATGTGAAATCTAGGTAATGAACATGGGCAGTACATAATTTCCATACCATTTATAGCATTGACCACAAAAAAGGCTGAATTATATCATCAGCTACAAAGAATGTCCATTTCAGAATCAAAGCTGTGCGGAAAGTACTGCTCATGGTTCCTATAATGAATTCAGCGTTTCAGTACTCTTTAAAATGCTGTCATATGACTTTACTAGGTTTACCTTTCAGGTGCTTATATTATATGCTTGATTTTGGATAAGTATCATATTTTTTGTACTTTCCAATATTGAGATTTTTTTTTTAGTTGAAAATGTTCTCTCATCCAGTGATGTTTGGTTTTGTACCTAAAGTAGATACACTTCCAGTTATGTTAAATAGGACCGAGGCTTTCCTACGCGCACTGTTTCTGACCCTGTATCAGCAGCATTAGCCCTAGCTCAGCAGTTGGCTGTGATTGGCCAAGCCAGACTTCCGTAGCTAGTTCTCCCGCCTTTCGCTGTAGCCAGTGGAGTTTTGATTGGGCGGAATATCAGTGCGAGTACCAGATTAGCTCATTGAGGCAGTCTTCGGCAGTTGTAGGCCTCAGAGCTGAAGTGCCTGTGTTGCAGGAAAAGAAAAGAGAGGTCCTTGGCTTCGCGTAGGAAAGAATTCACGAGGTGATACAAAGTTGAAATCACTTTATTTAGCAGAGAGGAAGAAAAGAAGGGCCATCTCCCACACAGAGTGGCGTTCTCCGATCGCTAGTGCAAGAGAGACCCCTCCACTCCCCGGGCTAGGGGTTTACATGTGTTTCCCACTTCCATGGAAAATTCCCTGATATGGGAGGGGGAAAGGAGGTTAGAAGAACAATCGTAATTTATCTTTAAGTAAGATGCAAGAACAATAGGGCCAGGTTTGTCTTTAATTCTTGTAAAGCACAACTTGGGTTTAATTTGCTGTGGGCTTAACTAGGGGGGCTGGCCCCAGTGGACTCTTTAGTCTTCTGGAGAGATGCTGTGTGTCATTGATTAACGTTTGCCCCGAGCGCATAGGCAGCAGGCTTGGAATCCAACCTCTCAGTTCCTTCTTCTGAGGGTAGAAGGGAATTTACAGACTCGGAAAAAAGGGAAAGAATAAAGGACTAGAAGTGGTAAGGAAAGGGAAGGAGGAAGTTCAGGAGCAGTGAGGGAATTGTAACAGTATCTTAAAGTATTAAAAGTAGGGTAGTTTACTCATGCAGTAGTATTTGCGTGTCTGTCATGTGCTAGGTACTGTTTGTTCATTTGCAGTTTGAAGAGATGTAGTATCAAATATGTACTGTTCAACGAAGTGGCCACTAGATGTCACTCTGACTCATGTGGCAAGGCTAGCCTTGACGTACTCTTTAAGACACAAGTCAGACATATAAACCATCTTTAAGAATGTATGCAGATCGATTCTTGACTATCCAGGTATCTTACTTATACAACTACATCTTGAGAGAATACCTTCTTTAGAACAAGACAAACCTTGGAAAGTTCATGTGATTAATACTGCTCTGCATTGCTGATTTATTTTTACTATGTTAATCACACTAAATAGTAGTATTCCTCCAGTGAATTTGATTTTCCATTTTTTTTTTTTAATGTGGGTAGCTCTCTGGATGGGAATTGAACCCAGGCCCCAGCGCTGATAGCACCGGAGCCTTAAGCCACTACACCACCAGAGAACTCCCCCTCCAGTGAATTTGAGCTTTTGGTTTTTTTTTTTTTTTTTTTTTTTTTTTTTTTTTGCAATTCTGCGTCAAAGTTTGTGAAGTTATTTTCTTTCCTTAACACTATTTTAGTTATTTGCCTACTCGATTAGTTCTGGTTTTATAGGGACTTTGAATATTTATAAGCAGTGATGAAGCTGCTTATTTCTAATGGTCAAGACTGCATGTCTACACCATAGCTATGGATGTAGTTTTGCTTTAAGTGCCCTCAACTACAAGGAAGAACACGGTATCTATCCATCAATTTTTTTATCCCATTCTTGTTTTCTGTTTTAACTAGATAGGATCACCAAGCATAGCTTTGCTTCTTTAAGTTCAAATAAAGGAGCCATGTTTGGAAAGCTTGTCTACCCACAAGGTTATCCAACTTGGTTCTTTCAAAACCTCTGAAAAATTTTGGACAGTATGCAATATAATCATTAAACAAATGTGCAAAGAAAGACAAGCTGACAAAGCAACCTTATTTACTTTCTCAGAAACATGTATGTAAAGAACAGCCTGGCACACAGTATATTTTATAGGACCTGCTTATATTTTAATTTTTCTTCATTTGAGGAAAGATTGCTAGAACTGTTGGGTCTCAGTACACAACCATTTGAAGATCATTATAATAGAAAAAGCACAGTGTCACATTTTCTGCATGTGTATGCCTAACCAGACATCCCAGTGCTTTCTACTTATGTCATTTCATCGCTGACCCTTAGCTTGTGGTCTGTTATGGTCTTCAATAATTTTTAACCATGTTTGCAAAACACCTATTCTGTGTCTTAAGTAAACTGCCTTAAATTGATCACTTTTGTGTTTTACTGTGTTTATAGGGAAAGTCAATTTCTTTATATTTTAAGGTAGTTTTCTGTGGTATTTCGCAGTGTGATCTTAACACTTGCATTTGGGGAGGTACCTGTTTGCTAACATCATTCCAGTCTGTATAAGAACAAATATTAATCAGGAAAACCTTTGCATCAAGTGGCCAGGAATGGAACCTGCGACACAAACATGGTAAGTTACAAAGAAGGAAAAAAATACGTTATTTGGAATAAGTGGAAATAGGCAGAAGATGGCATTGCAACTTGCTTTGAGAATTGTGCGTAAGACTTTCCCTTGACTGGATAAAAACTCACTTTTTCATTGGTTTTTAAGACTAGATGTTGTAAGGTAGTAGTTTGGTCTATTAATTGAAGATATCTTCCTTTAATCTCTTTGTATCTCTTAGAAAAAAGCTATTTTGCTTTTTGGACAAGAGAACACGAGCATGTTGCGTGTCCTGAGGCACAGTGGGTAGACGCTAAAGCAAGAGAGATCAGGAAAACCTTCCCAGCAGTGGTATTGTAATTCTGCTTTCTCAAAATTATGTTTAACCAATTATGTATTTTAACCTCTTTGGTAAAAAGCATTAAAATATGATACTCCATGAATGAAATTCTCTGGAAAATACTCTGTAATTTCTTTCATACTCTTAAATTCACTTTGCCATATGATTTTTTCAAAATGAAACTTCTTTCTGATATTTTTGTTGCTACATGGAGTGTTCATTTCATTTCTTTGTTTGGAGCTTTACAGTGAAAATATTACATATTCCCTTGTAGGAATGTATTCCTTTGTTGTGCTAGGAACAGTAAGTTTATTTAGATAATGGCCAGCTACACTCTCTATCTCTAATCCCCAAAGGCCTTAACCTCCATTAGGAACAAATGGAGATTTTTGTTTGCTTCAAATAGCTTCCTGGGCATGTAAAAACTCTTTTGACATCATTATTTAGGGGCTCCTATCCTCCCAATGGAATCACAGCCTGATGCAAAAACTTTGCAGCTGGTGAGCTCCCAAAGCCTCTTTTGATGATTGTTTTTAAGCTCAGCATGGCAGCTTGCAGTTGTGTCTTTCCTGCACACCCCCTCGCCCCCGCCCCATTTTCATATTATTCAAGACAATGAGAATTCTCCAGAGGTAACATACAGGCTGAACATTTCTGATACCTCCTTCTCCCTCTGTTGCTCCTAATTCTTTTCATTCTAAGCATAGTCATAAAGTTTAATGGAGATTCTCAAGGGAAAGATCTTAAAACTCTTTTTCTCCTTTCCCTCTCTTTCTTTTCCTCTCTTCGGTCTCTTCTCTATTTCCTTTCCCTTCCCTTCCCCTCTCTCTGTCTTCTCTAATGCCTCACAGTCTTTAATAAATTCATTTATTTAAAAAATTAAAAAAAAATTTTTTTTTTTAAATCAACAACGGTTGATATCCAGCTGTTGTGGGTCTCCTCTTCTCCATAGAGTGTTAGTTGGAGACAAACCAGGAGTCAGAGGGTCACTGCACTTCTGACTGTGTCCTGGTTCTCAAACTTTGAAGTTCCTTCATCTCTTACTGTGCTCTCTATTGAGAAATGGGGGTACAGGTGACCCAAGCAAGAAATGACACACTGATTGACAAGAAATTGTCTCAGGGTGTGTGTGTGTGTGTGTGTGTGTGTGTGTGTGTGTTTTAAGTGGCTTTATCAAACATTCTTGTATTGGTATTTAGAAAAAAAATATTATTCAAGATAAGTCCTGTTTCATTCATTAAAATGTAAATTGGAATACACTTTAATTGAATAATTAATTTAGGATATGATTTAGATGTTTTAAAAATATATAATATATAACTGAGAACATCTAAAAAGTCATGGGACTGAAAGTTAGAATGCATGTTAATCTGAAAAAACAATGTGCTGAGAGAAACATGTTTAAATATAAAGTACTACCTATATTTGAATTTAGTGAAGTATTAAAGTAGGACTAACTGAAAATAGAAACAAGAGCTAGTGAAAAAATCGTCTAATGAACCTGAGAGTTCTTTTCATTTTGGTTCTGCATTGGGAATTTGTTTTTGGCACTTGGTTGACATTGTGTTAAAGCTACGTACTGGAGTCAGTGCAGATTTTGCTAAATGTTTTTTGAAGGTTTACATAATGAATTTTGTAATTGAGATATAATTTTGACATATACCAATTTCAGGGTATAATATAATTTGATATTTATATATCCTACATATGAAATGATCATCACAGTCAAATGCATTGGTTTTTGAAAGCTATTTTCAAGATGAATACTAGTGGTACTGCAAACACTTTATATAATTATTATATGTCTTGAATTTACTAAACCCAACTCCAAAGGCATCCCAAAGGAACTCTCTTTGCATAGTATTATAAGACCTCCATTCCTAGTGCCAATGATTAATTGGGCAGGAGAATAATCTAGAGGTAAGAGGAATAAATTCTCATTCTGCAGAACTGAGGATTAATATCATTTGTTACCACCTGTGTTTGTGACTTTGCGCAAATCACTTTACCTGTTATTTGTAAAATAAGAGGAATTGACCTCAGTCATCTCTAAAATCCCTATATGTTTTAGCATGGTGTGTTATTTTGAAATCATTGGTTTTGTTGTCATATTTTATTTTAGAAGATCATTATAAGAAATTTAAAAACCTCCCTTATTACTTGCAAAAAATATCTTTTTGAGAAATTACTAAAAAAAATATAGTTTTAAAATAACTGGACTAGTAAGTATAGTTGCCACAAGTAAAATTCCCATCTGACAATGAGAGTAGCCATTTCAAAAATTAGCATTGAGCCTTGTAAATTAGATATTATCTAAAATATTTGGCATAATCACTTGCTCTGTCTCTGTATTTGGTAAGGATTATTGGAACCAATAGATGATGGTGAAAAATACAATAAATCAAGGGAGTATTTCTTTTATAAGTAACATGGTAAATTTTTTCTTAAAGTTTAAGATACCTTCAGAAAAGTAAAAGAATCATAAGACTTCCCCTCTGAATTTTCACAAAGTGAGCACATGATGTAACTAGTTATCCCATATAAAAAACAACTTACACTGCTAGATACTTTTCGGACGTGTTCTTTACATTCCATCAGCAATTCGTGAGAGTTCCTTTGTTTTCACCAACACTTGAGATTGTCTTTTTCATTTTAATCATTCTGGTAGGTGGGAAATGATACGGCTTCAATTTGCATTTTCCTGATGACTGCTGAAATGGAGTACTTTTTACTATATTAACTATTCATTTGGAATACTGCCATAATTTTATGATACTACGTTTAAAAGAAATTAAACTTCCTTATATTAAGAGGGAACATTGTAAATTAGATATTATCTAAAATATTTGGCATAAACACTTACTCTGTCTGTGTGTTTGGTAAGTAGTGAAATTCATTGAAAATCTTTTCTACCTTAATGAAATTACTCTTGTATTTCAAAGCACAAAATTAATGTCAAATACTTATCTTTTAAGTCCACCGCCTTAACCACTTGGCCATCCCGGTGCCTCAAATACTTATCTTTTAAGTGTTCTTAAGACTAATTATATTATTTTTTAAAACTATGAAAATGAAGTTATTTAAATAAATATTAATAGTATAAAATTATTCCCATCAGGAGAAATATACTAGACCTTGTAAAGACTATAAAGTTCATCTGTATACCCAATATTAGTTTTAATGGTCAATTACAACCTTATCTTTTAACACAGAATTTTGGATTACCCCGAGCAGTATTTTAGAGCTGTATTTCTGAAGTAAAGCACTCCTTGTCCCTGTGCTCCTACATGTTCCAACTTTGCCTGGAGTTACAGTGGATCCGTGTGACTAGTTTCTGGCCAGTGGACTGTGAGCAGAAATACTGTGTGTCCCTTCTGGGCTGAGGCACTGTACCTCTTCCCATGATTGTTTTTCTTGCCATGATGACCGGGAAGCCATAGAGTCCAGCATTTATGTGTTAAGCTGGCCAGCACTTGTCTAGTGTAGCACTTAGTCTTCAGTAACCTAAAACAGTTTCATGCTAGTAAATGGTCTACACATTTTTTTAAAAAAAGTACCCTGTAATCCCTGAAGTATGCTTATGTCCATGATTTTTCTGAGCAGAATGCTGTCTTACTTAAATACTGGAGTTCACAGAATATGTTTGAGGAGAAGGAGGTGTGCATTAGGAAAATTTAAAAAACCCCCCAAAGCTTTGTTTTGTTGCATTATACTACCAAATGAGAAGAAAACTTAAAAACAAATGTTTACCGTTTCTGGTTACCAGAGAGTCATATTTATAATTTATACAGAATCCCCTTTTTTCATGTGACTTTAACTGGTTTGCTTTAAAAAATTTTTTTCAATTTAGGAAGGTGACAACTCTTAACAGAAGGCATATGTCACAGAATGTATTGAAGGGTTATGAAAAAACAGTCTACAAGTATTTGCTGAATATTGTGAATACAAAGAATTTATGGCCTAATTGAGAAGAAAAATACGTTAGAAAGCTAAAGTTCTTTTCATTTTCCATTTAAAATATTTTGCACAAAAGTGATTTCTTTGAAAAGCTCTAGTTGGTTTATTTCTTACTCTTGGTTTTGTTCTAGAAAGAATTCTCAGCAACCAAAAATAAACATGAGTTAGTACTGAGGTAGGAAGTATTTTATGTACCAGCATGTGTCTGCTACTCTTCATGTATTAAGTTAATTAAGCAACTTCAGTAGAAAACTTGGGAACTGTGAGATGTGCGGCACCAGGGAAATGACCTTAAATAGACAGAATTGGTTAAGAAATGTAAATGAATAAAAAGCATGTGATTAAAAAGTATATAGCACTTTCATCGACCTATTTGAATACCTTATATAAGATTATTGTTGGGTTATGTTCTGTAAACTTATAAAGGCAAAGTCTTCATTCCCTCTGTTTAACCTCTCTATGTATTCTCAGGGTTAATATGGTTATATGTAAATTTTCACAAGTTGGTGTGATCCAATTGTCATTGCCTAAAAAGATTGAATTTAAACATCATTATGAAATAAAAGGTAAATTCTCCTTAATAAATTATTGGAATAAGTTTTTACCAGTGGTTCTGGAAATACATAATCCAGTGCCTCTTTTGGTTTAATGCTGATCTGTTTAGAGAGAAATATTCAAGGAACCAAAAGTCAATACGTTTTTTGCAGAAAACACAGGTATATGTTTTCATAAAACCAAGAGTCTAACGTGAAAATTTAATACCCTACGTCTTTAAAGAACTAGGCTGGACTTGAGACTGCTCGTATTCTTTATTGACAATATAAGGAATACACAGTTATGTGTGTGAAGTTAACATTAATGATACAGATTTCCCAGGTATAGGGTCAACATTTCCTTCAAGAAACAGATTTCCAGGTACTTCATAACTTGAACACGTGCTTGACTAAGACCCTAGTCCCCTCAAATTTCATACCCTAGAGCTTAATGCCTAGAAAATTACATAGATCAAGTGTTGGTGTTTCTAGAGGGCACAGTATAAATAATTACTCTTTCTTATCTGGCCTTCTGTACAATATTAGATATACAATAAAGAGTCAAGGTGGTGGCCAAAATAAATATACTACTGATGAAGATTAAATTGGAGGACTTAATGGGAGAGGCAGATGAATTGCAGATTGGGTGGCAGAATTAAGCAGACTTTCCCAAGCGCATTTCAGGCAGTACAGGGAAGACGGTGCCATAGAGCATGGGTGCCATAGAGCCGGCCGTGTGGTTTCTGTCACAACTCTACCTATTCCACTCTGTGATTATAGAGCAAGAGCGCAGCCACAGACAATATGTAAACTAACGGGCATGGTTGTGTTCCAATAAAACTTTATTGAGAAAAACAGGCTGATCAGTTTGCTGATCTCTTGCACATAAGAACAAAGGCATCTTAGCATTTTCTGCAGCATACTAGCTTCTAAATAAACAATTTTTTTAAAAAAAGGACTGAGCTTAATTCTGCAAACCAAGATTTTTTCCCCCAAATGTATCCATCAGGTAAATTAATTCTATCTCACCAGAATTAGAGTGAGTAAAGGAGAGAAAGAAGCCTGGACTCAGATGAATGAATTCCCCTTATAACAAGTAGGGAGGAAGTTTCCCTCTACTATTTAGGCATACGCTTTCTCCAGTGGACGCAATCTGTTAGGCGCAAGGCATTACTTCATATGCATACTGCAGTTTTGAGGGTCTTGGTTTTTCAGTGTTGATTTTGGCATGGTTTGTCATGGTCATCTAGTTTTGGCTAGGGATAGTATTATAAAACCATGTAATGAGCTCACAGGAGGACTCTTACCTTTCTGTCACACGTGTCGACATGAGGGCATATCTTTACTTCACTTAAGATAGCTCAGATTACTCTGTTGATTGAGTCATATTCACTGAGTGCCTACAAAGTGCCAGACATTTTAATAAGTGCTGGGGTTACCCCAGTGAACACGAGTGACATGGTTCTTGCCCTCCCAGGAACTTGTGTCCTCTAACAGGAAGGGACTTGAGTGATCGCTTTGCTGAAACTCGAGGTGGAGCGACCTGGGGGTTGCGGGTGACGGGGATGGGGGAGAGTGTTCAGTAGCGTGAACAGCACAGGCCAACGGGACAGAGCTCAGCACACTCCTTGGAAGAAGCCTTGTTTGGGGCAGGGGGTAAAGGGGATAGAGGAGGTAGATGAGGCAGGAAGAGGCAGAGGGATGCAAGGCTGCAGGGCCTCTGTAAGAGCTGGGTTTTGTCAGAAGGTCACTGAGGAGCAGTCAGAGGGCTTGAAGCCAGAGGATGCTGTGAGCAGTTGGCGTTCTTCAGTGTGTTGAGTCCAGATTAGAAGAGGCAGGGATTGAAGCCCTGCAGCTGTGCGGTGCACGGTAGCCGTGAGCCACGTGTGGCTGTTGAGTATTTAAAACGTGGCTAGTATGGCCGAGGAACTGGGTTTTAAATTTTTATTTAATTTTACTTTAAAAACTGAAGCAATATAAAATACTTTTTCTTTTAATTTTGTGGTAGGGCTACTTTACCAGTGAAGCTGTTGAAAATATAATTTCTACATTGAGTCTCACAATAGGAACAAAATACACAGGGCCTTTGAATTCAGGCTTTGGAAGAAAACAGAATGGAAACCCCCCCCCCCCCCTTTTTATTGATAACTTGTTGAAATGATAAATATCTTGGATATGTTTGGTTAAGTAAAATAGTAAATTAAAGTGATTTTACCTGTTACCTTTTATCTCTTTAAATGTGGCTTTGAGAAAATACGAAGTGCCATATGTGGCTTGCGTTCTGTACCGTTTGGACTATGGCCAGAGATGGGTCAGAAGACCTGCAGGAATCCAGGAGAGAGATGGCGGTGCTCAGAGTTAGGGTGCCGGCAGCAGGCCAAGAGGGGTCAATCTGAGAGCCCTCTGCGAGGTGAAACCTGGAGGATCTGGCATTTGACTAAAATAAGAGAGGTGGCAAATGAGTTAAAAGGAATAAACAGGAGTCTCCCAATATTGAAATAAGGATATGCGTGGTGGTAGCTTTTAGCAAATTAAAACAGACCAAAAAATGCACTCTACTGACCATTGACAACTGAAGTAAAACGACATAAAGCAGTATGCTCACTTTTCCTAATACTTTCAGCATTTTTAATGTTTGCTGTTTACTAGGTATTACCTAGGAATTGGTTCCTGGGAGTTTCTGTGATTTTATACTTCTCAGATTGTAGGCAAGCACTGAATTCCACAGTGTAACCATTCACCATTGTTAGATCATTGCCACTCATCTTCAGTCACTTACCCAGTGGTAAGTCGGATACAAAGTTTTTGTGTAATATCGGGTAGATAAGTTTTCTAAATATCCTCGAGTTGGATATGATAAATTGAAATCTATTTACACTCTTTAAGTTTATTCCTATTTAAAAGAATAAGCACTTCATTTACATAGAAGGTTTACTAGACCCCGCTCTAATTTAAAGTTGAAGCCCTAAAGTATCTGATGGAGTTTAATACTTCTTCCCGTTGTCCTCCTAGGAAATAGGATGCGTTTCTAGCTCATTTTCCAGTCTCGTAAGCATGTGAAAGTAGTCGAGACAGTTTGTTGACCCCAGAGAGACCTCTTAGTCTCTGGCTTGTTAGACAGCAGGGTCTGGCGTCGTCATTGGCATTCAGGTCACAGGCGGCCCCTGGGCTCCGTGCACCGCCAGGCACAGCAGACAAAGCCACTCTGGCAGAGGCCCCCAGTTGTCAGGGGAGCTGGCTGTATTGTAAAGAACTGTTGCATAATGGGGAGACCAAGTAGAACTATTAGGATGCAAATGTGAAAAAAATGGTGGAGCTAACCTGCAAAAACAAACATTTCTTTCTTGGTGAAGAGTCTATTCATTGTGCTTTCTTCTGTTTAACTTCTGTGGGCTATAGAGGTAGTTGGTGCAATGTGAGTATATTAGTTTATCTTAATCTCTCATCCTAATGCTACTCTGTACTATTTTTAAACGAACACCTAATTTGTAGGAAGAGACCAAAGCACTTTCGTGTTTTGGGATCTTTTCATAATTTACAAGTGTGTCCTACTTTAGCCTAGATCGGTTTTTACGTTTGATTTTTACTCCTGGATGAGGATTAGGAATCCCTTTGGCCCTTGATTTCATGTCATCTGATTTACAGCAAAATTGAGAGCCAGTAACTTCCCCCCAGTAGCTTCTCATGGTTGTCTTACGGAGTGTAGAATGTTTGTGGGCTCAAGAGGCAAGGATGGACAGCCTTCAAGCGGGAGTTCAGTTTTATTTTACTAATGTCTTACTAATTCAGGAAGTCCACCCTCTGTCTCGTCTCTTGTACTCTGTTCACTCCTGCCTTTGCCTTCTCCTTTCTTCCATTTTATCTTTCTCCTCTTCATCTTCCTTAGCAAACACAATGGAATCCACACGTTGGTAAGTGCTGTGGTAGAGAAAGAGATATAATAATAATAATATGTAAAAAATTACATATTATTTATTTATTAAGCACTTACTGCTTGCCAGGCACTATCGTATTTTAGCTGCTTCACACGAATTATCTCATTTAATTCTCGCAACAATCTTATGAGATAAGCACTATGATGATGCCCATTTTGCAGATAAATATACCAAGGCACAGAGAAATAGTGACTGGCCTAAGTCTTGTTGCAGTAGGGACGAAGGCGTTCTAGAGGTTGTGAAGGTAAAGTTGAGACCTGAAGGAAGAGGAAGAGCTCACGGAGAGGAGGGAGGCAGGTTACTGGAAGACGGACCAACCAAAGGTGACGGAATGGAACCTGGCACCTTTGTGGTAGTGGGACTCCGTCTGTAGGGCTGAAGGGAGCCTGTGAGGAAGGGACTGGTGAGAAATGATACTAGAGAGACAACTGCTCTTTTCAGATTGTAGCTTACATGTGCTGTTTAGGTGTGCCGTAGCCCATTCACTCGGCAAGTAATTGTGTGTCTGCGAGTGCCAGGTGCGTGGGTGCAGCCCGGGTGCGTGGGTGCAGCCCGGGTAGTGGGTGCTGTCCGGGTACGTGGGTGCAGCCCCGGTGCATGGGTGCAGTCTGGGTGCGTGGGTGCAGCCTGGGTGCGTGGGTGCTGTCCAGGTACATGGGTGCAGCCCGGGTAGTGGGTGCTGTTCGGGTGCGTGGGTGCTGTCCGGGTGCGTGGGTGCTGCCCGGGTGCGTGGGTGCTGTCCGGGTACGTGGGTGCAGCCCGGGTAGTGGGTGCTGTCCGGGTGCGTGGGTGCAGCCCGGGTGCGTGGGTGCTGCCCGGGTGCGTGGGTGCTGTCCGGGTGCGTGGGTGCAGCCCGGGTGCGTGGGTGCTGTCCGGGTACGTGGGTGCAGCCCGGGTACGTGGGCGCTGTCTGGGTGCGTGGGTGCTGTCCATCGGGAAGGTGGGAAGAAACACCAAACATGGGTGGCATCTGTGTGAAGGAAGTCTGATGGACTTGGAGGGTTTTTTTGTTTGTTTGTTTCGTTTGTTTTGTTTTTAATAATAGATGAATGTTGAGTAAAGTCTTTGTACCTCTCTGGTTTGTTTTGTTTTAAACTGGTGTTTGCCTTGACTTGCTCATTTTGTAGTTAGGCTTTCTTTTTTATTTCATTATTACTATTTTTTAATCTTAGCACTTAGCAGCACTTTCCAAGGTTCCTAATTTCCTTAAGATGCTGTTGATGTTTGCCTCATCCTTGTTTGGCCTTGCCTTTGAAACATCTTTAAGAACAAAATTGCTCTACAGCTGGCATTTTCCTGACTTTGAGATCTTCATTTTCTTGCCATTCTTGCTTTTTGTTTTCTTCTAGGGCCATGCTTCTTCCAGCCTCCTTCAGTACCTTTCATTCTAGTAAATTTCCTTAACTTTGGGCATCAAGTGCTGCCATTTGAGGCTTTTTGATTTTTTTACCTTCACTTACTATTATTTTTTTGGAATCTGAATGTTGGTGATTATAGCTGATAATGATTAGTGATTGTAATTTCTAACACATATATATTGGTCACTCACGACAGTATTTTTCAGGCACTATGCTGATTCCTTTATATATATTATGTAACGTAAGCCCTGTAACAACTTTATGTGGTGGGCATTATTGTCCGATTTTACAGTGAAATAAATGGAGCTTCAGCGAAATTAACTTGATCTAGATTACACTGACAGTAAGTTGGAGTGACAGGACATGAACCCAGGGCTCCACACTTTTTACCTTCATTTCAAGCCTTCTGTCTGGTACTTGCATATTTTTTTTTTATGTTTACAGATTTGTGTTTTTTAAAATACATATGTAGCAGATAGTTTAGACTAAATATAACTGAAGCTAAATGTGTTCCCCTCCCCCCACCTGTGTACTCACTTAGGACATGTTTTACGTTCATCACTAGCAAAAGGAAGTAATTTCACTTCTTAAATATAATTGAATGGTTTATTTTCAACCTCAAATTCATTCTGCCTTTCTCCTTATTTTCCCATGGCACTGTCTTGATACCTGTCATTTTCTTGCTCTCCTTTCCGGGTCCTTCTAACCAGGCCCCTTTAATGGATTTAGATTTTGTTTTCCACGTATGATTGTGCAAAACATGCGTCTACTTCCGCAGCTCAGTCTAATTAAAAAGGGTGGAAACAGCTGGGAGAACTAGTAATGACAATGATGAAAACAGCGACGACAGTGACAATAATGACAAGGGTGAGAAGATTTAGCTGCTCAGATGCTGAGGTTTGTTGCTGGGTTTACTACAGTGGTCTCTATAGTGAAGAAAAATGGTGAAAAATGTTATGGAGGGAATAGAACAGAATATTTTTTGCAGCTGTAAAATAATTTCACTTGTTATTTTCAGTATCAGTAGCCATTTGTTAAAGTTTTAACTGTCTTACTAAAATGACATTGTAACAAGTATTATATTTAAAAATAGTGTAATAATATGACTTTTCCTTTTTATATAGCTCACATTTTAAAAATCATTCTGGCATTTCAGTTTATTTGCAGACTTCATTAATGCATTTACTCATGTATTCATTCAAGAACTCTTTATTGGTCAAATACTGTTTACTGAAGTGCTAGCTAGGTACAAGAGATACACTGATACATGGGGCTGACAGGGTCTCTGGTGGCTGACTTGACATTGTATCTATTTTGGATTTTGGGAGGATTGGCCCAGCCTAATTTTCCCTATTGAGAGATGCTGCCATACTTGACTTTTGTGTTCTTTGGGCTTTGTGTTAGTACTCTTGAAAATCCTGACTTTAGAATTATTTGTATAGTTATATTGATACTGATTTGATTACTGTGTATTTTTATGATAGTTAGCCTTTAATTCTTGGCATTCTGAGTATATTTTTCCACTCAGCATTATGATTTTGTGTTCCATCCACGTTACGTATTAGTTATAGGTGTACCTTTTGGTAGGTCATTCCTTTTAACTGCTGTATAGTATTCCATTTGAGTCACTAGCACTGCATCTCACATACTCTTTACTTGATGAGCTTTTGCAGCATGACCTCTTTTCTGCTTCTATTTAATCAGCACTGTAGTAATTTGAGTCTCTTATGAGTCACCTTCATACAGCTTTTGAAAAAGAACTATCTTTTGTCTCATCAATTTATGTTTTAAAACAAAAGTTCTAAGTTTTGCATTTAGTATTTTGATTAGGCTATTTTCCAGAAAGTTTTGGTTAAATTAGTTGAAACTGACTCTAGTCTGCCCTCTTTTGCTGCTGTAAGAGTGCAAGCCCTGACGTGGTCATTCTTCTTGGGGTGGATGGGTTGGCACAGCGCACTCCTGCACAGGTAAAAGTAAACAAAGTGTAGGCAAGCAGCTAATTATAGTAATTGCAGCTGGTTTCAAAGTACTCCTGACAGTTTGTGCATAATGCTGTACTTGAAAGCATCAGATGGGTGCTAGTTGTGAAACAGAACACCTGTTTGTTGTTGAGCATGTGTTTACGCAGATGATTGTTGTTGTCAAAGCACCTTGATGCAGAGTAGGCCTGTTTACGTTTACATTCTCCCCAGAGGATTAACAGTGTTCTCTCCATCAATTTGCAGTCTATTCTCCTCTCAAAGGCTGCTGTTTGGAGGGTGGTGTGAAAGAGGCAACAAGTGCTTGCTAATCACTTGAATATACATAATTAGCTGTAGTCTGGTGCACAGGATTCTTTGTAGAACCTTTACGTACTAATTGGCAAAGTACAGAACAATGGATGTGTTACCCTGTAGTTGTTGAGGGTACTTGTTGGTTCATTGGTATTTATTCTTCATTTTTCTGAACTTGAGTTTTTATTATCAGTATACAAACTCTTGTTCTTTTTTGTGAACGAGGGTCAGTTACACAATACTCTTTGAAGTCATCATGAAGTAGTAGTGTTGCAAATTTCTGCATCTGCCTGGAGTCTGAGGAGTCTGAAGTTATTACTTCAAAACACTTCAACATACGTATTTAGTAATGCCAGAGACTGAGAAACATTCAAGTTTATTGGATAGCTGAACTCAATCCACACTGGGGGATTTTTAGTTCAATTTAAAAGAAGGTATGTTTGAGATGAGTAGATCTGTCTTATAAGCAAAAAAACAAAATACATCTTATTTCCAAGTGTCGTACCTTTGCATCACATTATTGAATAGTCTTGTTGTAGGAATATCTGGACCTCAAACTTTGCATCTTAAAATAAGGGTGCAAATGAGGGTCACCGGCATTTCAAATAGCCTTCCATACAAGCCATTAGGCTGTGTCATTTTTTTCCTTGCCCACTCCCCACCACACTCACATCCATTCAGGGGATCCCAATAAAGTCATGGACAGATGGTCACTCACTAACTTAGCACTCTAGGGGTCTAAATGTGCTTTTCCTCCCTCCATAAAATATTCTGAGAGCACCATTAGACTTCAGAAATTCTGACTGAGAAGGGTTCATGAAGACGACACTTTATATAGGTTAGAGGGGAAGCCTGTTAACTTGACCTCCCAGAGAGGTTATTGTGTTGGCCTCTTTGAGAATCTAACTCATGGCCAGCATTTCCTAAAGTGTGACATTTGAGATTATTTTAGGTGATGCAGGGGGGAGCATTTTAAATTTTGTTAAGTATTGTTACATTTTAGACTGTAACTGTCCTGTCAATCCTGTTCTTTCGTGGTGTGCACATCAACACAGACTGCCCCATTTGAGAACAGACACACAATGTATTCGGAGCTTGCGTAGCGAGGGAGTCACCACCTTACCTTACGTTTACTTGGCTGATCCTCAGGGCAGGAAGATGAGTAGGAAAGCTTTATAATAAAGAAAAGATGGGGGGCAGAGGGAGGCTTCAGGTGTGCCCTTATTGCAGGTTGGCATGCTGAAGCTGGAGACAGGCATCTTCTGTAGTGGTCTGGGGGTCGTGTTGGGCTGTGTCTGGTTGGGCTGACGTGGAAGTGGGGGCAGACATTCGGGAACTGGTAGTCATGGACCAAGCCCCGAGTGTTCCAGGCCGTTTGCTGCGCATCCTGTGATCTGGCTTCCTGGGCTGGTTGCCACAGTTGGAGTTCTGTTGTCACAGATAGAGTGGCCGTTGTCTGTTCGCACAGCAGAGCCACACAGGTAGTGTTGTGCAGGTAAGACTGAATCTACTCAGGAAAAAAAGTATGCCCACCTACATAAAGAAGAATATTAAAAAGATAATACAGATAGGATGTGAGATGACAAAAACAGAAAAGGTGGTAAAGGAATGCAATTAGGGAAGGAAACTAAAAATGGTTAAATTATAATTGTGTGTCAGGATTTTCACTAGGTATTTTTTAAATTTTATTTCATTTCATCCTCTTAAGAACTCCACAGGTAGAATATTAAAATTCTGAAATTAAAAATGAAGATTCTTTGGGTTAGGGAAGTAGATCGTCCAGGGTTACACAGCTAGTAACCAGAAGGGTTAGAATTCAACCCAGAGCTTTCTGACTGGGCAGTTACCATGAAAATTACCTTTCAGTGTTCAACTTACAGGGTCCTCTTGTTTCTCTCCACAGACACTTTTTTGGATAAATGGGAGCTAAAAAATAATTTCTCTGTTGACTTAACTATCTCTGACTGCTAGTGTCCAAGTCAGGGGCCATGTCCGAGTGCATCCTGTTTGAAGTTGCCGTTGCTGCGTGCATGCAGGCAGCCTGGGCTCGGGGGTGCTCCACCGCGACCATGCGATAAGTAACTTGAGTTTTGCCCATTACCCTTTCTCCTCACTCCCTCCGTTCTTGTTGCTGTTTCAAGCAGATGTTCTCTAGATTCTTGTAGACTGGTGTCTGTGGCCTTATCGTTGGTCATCTTGTCCTGCCGGTCCACTTAAAAGTATACTTGAATGACAGCCACAACAACAGCATGTCGGTGTAGGGGGTCATTGTGTTGCCTGGTTTCATTTTGGCTCGTGGTGTGGATTGTTTTTAATGTTCCAGATGTTTACACATAACATTTTATGTTATAAACAAAAATAAACCCAAGGTGTTTTTGAAACATGAATGTTTGTGTTCTTAGGAAGAAGTAAATAGAGAGGGAGATACTGAAAATACAGGCAAGATGGAAACAAATGATTTTATCCTGGTATTAAAATGAACCATTCTCATGGGAAAATTAAAAATATATATAAAGAAGAAAATTATAATCTTTGATAATTTTACTATCTAGAGGTAAGTCATTAGTAGTTTGGGTTTTCTTCCTCTTTTGTCTTTGCACATATTTGTATGTATTTGAAATCTAGCATTGGGAGTCTTGTTCCTGCTTTTTTTCTCTTTTCCAAAGTCGTTGAGGACTTTTCAGAAGCATTTTATACCATAATTTACCTAACAGTTCTCCATAATCATTAGATAGTTAAAGTCCATTTTGGATTTTTTTTTTTTAATTCATTTTTATTGTTAGACTTGTTGGGGTGACATCTGTTAGCAAGGACTACATAGGGTTCAGGCATACAGTCCTACAGTGCATTGTCAAACATAAAAAACATCAGTTACAGTTGACACTCAATGTTATAGTAGTTTCTAGTATACGACTAGGAGGTTAGGCATTTCTGTAAGTTACGAAGTGTTCCTTCCGATAAGTCTAGTAAGCACCCGACACCACAGAGTTATTGCAGTATTATTGACTCTGTTTTCTATGCTGTACCTTATATTCCTGTGACTGTTTTGTACTTGTACTTAATGCGTTCACCTTCTTCACTTAGCAGGTGTGTATGTGTTTGGGGAGGATTGTATAAGGATTGTGATACAACAGTAAGGGATCCAAAAAATCGTAGAGAGCAAATTGTCTATTGAGACTTTCCGACGATGGGTATTTCAGGAGGTGGCTGTGCAGAGCAGTCAGGTCATTTGCCTGGGATGGGGGGGGTCCAGGACAAGGAAGTCCTGTTAGTGGGGACAGTAAGTTAAGGGACTTGATCCTTTCTGTCTTTAGTTTCCAAGTTGTATGTGGTTCCTGTTAAGTCGTTAACATGATAGGATTGCACCATTTTACTTGAAGCTATTGGAATGGCAGTTTATTACTTACCCTAGAGAGGGAGCTGAGTGCCCTGCAGTTAGGTCAGCTATAACATGTCAGCATTCCTCTGTGCGTTACTGTCTAGTCAGTATTATCGTTTTCCCTTTTTTTTTTTTTTTTTTTTTAACTCAGGTAAGCATCAGATCAGTTAAATTTTTTGAGTTGATGTTTATAAAATATTTATGATGCATCATTTTCTTGGTTCTCCTTTTTTCTTTACTAGAAATACTTTGAAATATGAGGGTGAGGGATGTGAAACTTGGTTTCATGAGTTCTAAATACCCCCTAAGGTATTGTTTAAAGAACAGGGTTTTCAACTTTGTGTGTTTTAACCTATAAATTGCAATTGAGGGCAAGAATCCTTATAATAAACCTTTGGTACTGGGGGTTGATTTATGAACACTGACCCTAGGGTTAAACTTTGTCCATTGTCTCCCCTTTTTCCCCTCCCTGAGCAGATGTCAGGTTGAGCTGCCTTGCCCTAATTTTGACCAGTAGTGTGTGCTCCACTTCAGCAGTGTTATGTAGGTTTGGCTCCTTTTAAATGTTAACGTGTTTACATTAACTGAAAACATTTATACTTGTGTGAATTGCTCATTTTCTGTCATAACCTGAGGCTGTGGAAAGGATCTGTTGAAAACGGAGTGAGGGGGGTGACAGGACGCAGGTTTTCCCCAGTGCTGACATCTTTCTGCTCAGGTGGGCAGGGAGGCCTGGCTGAGCACCTGCACACCTGCCCAAACAGGACGGGATTGTCAGAACCTCATCTGCCTCGCTTTGACTTCACATGGACAGGTTTGTTGAAGGATGCCAAATGTTTGGCTAAAACGAGTTCCCTTTTGCTCTCTAGGCTTGTCCCTACCAAATTACTCTTTTTCATGAGGGTGCTTTGGCTTCTCAGGGGTATGAGAACCATGAAGAAGACAAATTTGACTCTTAGTTTGAGCATTCTGATGCATTTTGAACCTTGTATCTTGTACCGTTGGTACATTTTTTCCTTTTTTCTTTCTCTTTTCTTTTTTTTTTTTTTTTTTTTTTTTTTTTTTTTTTTTTTTTTTTTTTTTTTTTTTTTTTTGACACCCCTTCTGTGACTTTGGGACTGAGTACCTGTCCATAGGTAAGGTACTTTCTCTTGGGTTAAGAAAGGGAATGTTGGTTGATAAATTGAGCAACTGAAGTTTTTTAGGAAAATTACTGTCTTATTTTGAGATTACTGTTGTAAGTTTATCATAGAAGATGAACTTAGATATTACTAATGGATCCTATTAAATATTTGCTGTATTTTTAGGTTATTATCTTCAGCAGTTGAGTTCACTTTAATGTATAAATCATTTTTACATCTCGTAGGTATGTCAAATGATATTAACCCCACTTATTTTGATAGATTTAAAAAAAAAAAAACAACTTCTTCATCCAGGGCATTTTTCCGGATATTGCCACTGGAATTTACTCAAGCATCCTCTCACACATACATAATAAACCTTGTTCTGTTATTATTTACCTTTCATAAATAATGGAAGTGGACTTGGCTTACATATTGAGCAGTAGCAGGTATTCCCCAGTTGGAGCTCCAACTTCGTCAAACTTAAGATTCATTATAATGCTCAGCAACAAAGTAATCAACACAGATTTGAAAGGACCATTAACACCCACCAGCCTAATAGACACATTGTTGTTGGCGTGTTGTTGGAGCTATTAAACTGCAAATTCCACGATGTACTAGACCTTTAAAATGTGCATTAGCCTTCCGGATCTTCTACTAAGCTCTTCGTAAGTGAGTACATGCACATAACCACGTGTCTCTGGATACTTTTACTGCTGCTTTGCAAATTGAGACAGTGTGTTGCTTATTCATTTTGAACAATTGTGACATCTTTTAGCCACATATATTTGGTATTTATATCCTTTTCATTAATATACCCAAATCTTATAAGCTGGTTACCACTTTTGACTATTTTTTCTTGGTGTTTTGGAAGAGTTACATACATTTAACTATATATTGAGAATACCAGAGTGGCCTTTAAAAGGAATCTTACATAATCTCTTACACATATTATTTTAATTTGTTTAGTTGCCACTGAGGACCTAATTTTGGTGGTTCGTGTCCCCACTCTCAACCCTTGCAAATGGCTGTGTATTGTAAGCCGAGTTCTGCTGGAGTGTAGTGTTTTTGTCTTTGAACTAGAGACAGAAAAAAGGCTGGGCCCTCTTGCTTTGTTATTCAGCAAGATCGGTCCGCTTTTCCCAGAGAGGGGCCTGTGATTTCTTTGCCCTGCCCTTCTGTGGATAGCACGTTTTCCTCTTGGAGTACTTAACTGTCGTCACTCTAGTCCGATGGTGAAATCCTACCTATCAGTCCTTCAAGTTGTAGGTCAAGTTTAATCTCTTTTATGCCATTTCCACTGTCCCATTATGAAAATGAATTCTCCCTTCTGGAACTCTGCAAGCACTTTATCAGAACTCTTCTGATGTACTGACCATTGCTTTGATTTCCCCTTTTATACTGTTATGTATTTTAGAATAGTAGTTGTTTTTTATTCATCTTTTCCCCCCTAACAGCTTATAAGTGTTTGTTGACCAGCAATGTGATGAATGAAGTATGGATTTTAATATAAAATTTAAATATGTTCTCCCTGTAAAAATATCATTCTTCAGTTATTATTTCTTAAAGATAGGCTGTAGTCTACCTGGATTAGAATTCCTTGGAGTACTTGTTAAAAATGAAGTTTTCTAGAAAGTGGAATTAGAATTCCTAGGTTTGGGATTCTGTAAGGTGGGTGGGTACGTTTGCATTAAGACCCCCTGGTAATTCATATTTATACTAAAATTTAGGACTACTTTCAAATTTTAATGGAAACTAATAAAATGTGTCTCAGCTTAGAGATGTTTATTTAATACATAATTTTGTAAAAAAATGTCACTGACTTTAAGGGTACAGTAAGTTTTACAAAGTAGAAAAATCTTCCTCATATTTATATTTGAAAAATAATGTCTTTGGAAACTTCCTTATTGATCGTTAGTTTTTGGTCTTAGTCACCAGTTTGTTCACATAATAGTTCTGTAATGTTTGGAGGTTTGTACAACTAGAAATAGAGATGCAGCCAACCGATGGTGTTATTATGTAAAGTAGAAAGTCCCACAACTGCGCACTCAGTACGTCTCACCTCTCTGAATTCTCAGTGTTCTCTCCTCCTCAGTTTCTCTTCTTGGTGTCCTGCCTCATATGCAGCGATTGTTTCCTGCGTGCAGACTTGTCCCTTCCGGGACCTCAGCCACAAGGGCCCTGTCTTCCCCACCTGTCTCACACAGCGTTGGGACAATGGCTCAGGAAGATATTTCCAAATAATTTGAGGAATACTTACAGACTTCTCGTAAAATGGAATTTGTTGTATCTGACTTGGAAAAAGAATGTTGTACATTTTGTAAGAATCCATTTGAAAATGAAGTTTCGTGAGAGCGACCACTTCATTTAACTTGAGTTTTGTAGTGTCATCTAAAAGGAAGCCAGTGAAGATACGTACTCCATCCTGTGTCCTGCCGTGTTCCTTAGAGGGTCGGTGGCTGGACTGTGCTTTTATCTTACATCTAGTTGTGAAATAATGGCAAAGTAGGTAGAGGCTTTGAGTCTAGGGATCAGAACCTTGAGGCGAGAAGTATTAATGCGACCTAGTGAAGTATCTGGAATTCTAGCGAGTATTTAACTTGCATTCTCGGGTCTGGAAATGGAGGGGAAGTCAAGTCAGGGTCGACTGGGTTCGAAGTGATAAATTCTGTACCTACTATGACGTATAGAAAAAAAAGCTTTGAAAGTAAGGATCTTCTTTATACTTTCTTCTGGTTATTTTTCTTTTCTTCCCCGTTTTCTTTTTGAATAGTGACAGGCATCTATGAATAGTGATGAATTCAGGAAAACTCCTAGGCTAGACGTTATCGTGACAGTTGGCGGACAGATGCTCCTGATTGGAGTGTGAGACTGAGGTATTCAGAAAGCACTTCAAAACACTGCCCTGCGCCAGCCAACTTTATTTTCGTTATATTGAGTTTGAGTTTTTAGCTGCTTTGTAATAATGCTTCTTGGGGCCCAGTAAGAGCTGGGTCAGATATTTATGGTTTGTTTATTTCGAGTATAACAATATCTAGTCATCTTTATACGTTGTCTTTCTGACCATATATATATGTATATATATATGTACATATGTGTGTGTGTGTGTGTACACACTGATGTATAAGAAAAAAACAACATATACATATCGACGGTTTCATTTTAAACATTTTAAATGGAAAGTGGCTTTGATCATTTTGATAGTGTTCAGATTTATTTCATCCATTTCTTGAGAAAGATTAATGACTTCCTAGACAAGTGATATATTTTTGTATTACTCATGTCTGATATTTTTGAGGCGTGTTTTGTCATGATACTTCTTTTTCTGAGTTAGTTGATGTTTTGTGAAAGACATGAGTCTTTCACTTTTCTACACTTAGGAAGAGCGTTTTCTTCTCCACTGGGGATTGACATGGCATTCTCACCCAGGGTTCTCTGGGTTGGAATTTGTTCTTGTTAGCCTGAAAGAATTGGTTGACTCTTTGTGTGTAATGTGGGTCCCCCTGACTTCATTTAGAAGCTTTGGCCTGGGAGTGTGATACCAGGTCACTGGGAAAGGTGAAGTTTTATCATTGAGGAATGCCTTTTGTAAAACAAATTTTAGTAGTTATATTGTTTTCTCCTCAGCACTTTATATATACACATGAATAAAATATGTTTTAGAAAAGTAAAAAAAAAATGAGATGAAACTGCTTTGATGGAATTATGACTCTATTACAAACTAAATTTGGGTTTGTTGATACTTCAATTTATGTATCTATTTCTCTAAAGTTTTGTACAGTAGTGTGTTTCTCTTTTATGGTAACAAGTTCAAATGTAAGCATAATATAATAATAAACACTTAAGCCAGCAATCTAGTGCTTGCAACATGAATTTAGCAGCTGTGTCAAAATGTATGAATTGTTCTTAATGTCAAACATTTTGTTCATGAGAATAGCATAATACCTGCTGTGACCTTTTCAGCTATGTAGATTTTAGTGACTGTAAAATTAAAATGTATTCATTTCCAAAATGAGTTATGAAATTATTTGAAATGTTTTATGCTTGGCTCTTTTAGAGATTTTATTAGGTAATATGAAGAGATTCAAGTCTGGTATAAAAACTGAAGGTCTCATAATGCCTAGGTTTCTTTTATGTTTTTAAAAACATTATCTGTAGGGTAATCTCCCTGATGTACCTTGTCCAGGGGTAATGGAAAACGTTATCTAATACTACACTAATATCTGTTTGTTTTTTTTTAGCACTGACATTTATTTAATTCTATAAATGTACTGATACCTTCTTAAAGATAGAGAAGATTACACTGGAGTAACAAAATTTCTAGGGTTATTGATTTCCTTTCTTTATATAAAAATATTAAGAAAACATAAGAATTATAAGAATACGACTTATCTTTTGTAGCCCTGTCTGCCAGTGGAGTGTGTTGCAGCACATACTTTAAAAGAAAGGTTATTATGTATTTTTGTGAGATACACTGTGAGCTAGAAAGATGAAAAAGAAAAAAAAAAAAGACAAGTGGTGATGCATTTTGATTTGCCCAAATTGCAATAACCCTTAGTGTTTATGACTTTACAGTTTTGAAAGATACTATGTTTGAGGAGAATACCTCTCTAGCTGGTTATCAAGAGAAAACATTATGGAATGATGGCCGTGTTGTGAAAGAGTCTGTTTTTCTCCCCAATCTCGTCTCTAGAGCATCCAGGCCAAGTCAGAGACCCCATTTAGCAAATTTCATCAAGCTCTGTGAATGTAAAGCACATCAAGGTTCTTCTTCCTGGTTTTAACTTATATTGGATACTTGCTCGTATTTGATTTAATACTTTATATTGAGATCATTTTTTGAGTATTTGGTGCTCGTGTGTGTGTGTGTGTGTGTGTGTGTGTGTGTGTGAGCATCTTACCAAAAAGATTTTAAGCTCCTTAGGGGCAGAGACTGCTTTCATATCTTTCTTTTTTCTTATTGTGTTATATTAGACATAAAAGTTGCCAGTTTAGCCATTTTTAGTTGTACAGTTGCTTTCCTTTCTTATGGATCCCTCATAATACAAGGTAGTTAAGTAAGAATTTATGAAGAATATGCATTAGATGTTCTATAGACCAGAGATTGGCTGCTTGTTCACTGAATCCATTGGCTCACCCCCTACACCAGCTGCAGCACACAGCCAGACCTTATTTCCCAGCAGTTTTGGTGTCGGGAGTGGTCGTGAGACTAACTGCTGTCCAGTGAAACTGAGCAGCATGAAGGTGTGTCACTTCCAGCATGGCTCGTGACCTCGGTGTGGAGTCCTCTTTCTCTTGCCTCCTCTAATGGCCAAGGGACATCCTGAAGGTAGGAGTCTGGGTCCCCGAGTCACTGCCTGGAGGAGAGCCACCCACATAGAAGGCACATTTGTTTGACTTCACCTGAGCCCCCAAATAAGATTTTGGTTGTATTAAGCCACTGAGATCTCGTGGTTTATCACTAATGCACTCAGAACTTTTTAGAGTGAATAATGTTTACTCAAAATTTAAGTCACATTTGTTAGGAGTTGGAAGTGGGAGTTAGGAAAACAAAATGGAATTGGGGAGTGAGAAATTGAGTATTATTCCAATTGGAGGAGGAGTCAGCATGGAATTCTGTGATGAGAGGTGAAAAAAGGATAGTGAGGAAACTTTGGAATGTTGTATGAGAGAACGGACACAATAACTATGAGCAGGGAGTTATAGTATAAACAGATTAGGATAGCTGTCCTTGGGAGTTGAAGGAGTAGGGGACATTGTGATGAGATAGTCAGATCTCTGAGAGTTGGATAGGATTTTATTTTATTTTTTTTAATTCATTTTTATTGTTAGACTTATTGGGGTGACATCTGTTAGCAAGGATTACATAGGTTTCAGGCATACAATTCTACAGTGCATTGTCAACTTGATGTATAATAAGTTCACCACCTAATGTGATTCCTCTTTCCATCACCTTATATTTAGCTTCCCCCCTCCTCTCCTACCCCTTCCCCTTTCTCCCCTCTTTATCCTACTCGTCCCCAAATAAACATTAAACTATTGATTGTGTCCATGGGTTATTTGTTTGTTCATTTCTTTTTTTCTTTGCTTTCAGTTTTATATTCCGCATATGAGTGAAGTCATATAGTTCTTTGTTTTTTTCTGTCTGGCTTATTTCACTTAGCATGATGATCTCCAGGTCCATCCATTTTGTTGCAAATGGCAATATTTCATCTTTTCTTACAGCTGAGTAATATTCCATTGTGTGTATGTACCACAGCTTCTTTATCCAGTCGTCTGTCGCAGGGCACTTTGGTTGTTTCCATGTTTTGGCCACTGTGAACAGCGCTGCGATGAACATTGGGGTACATAAGTCTTTGCAGACAAAGGTTTTCAGGTTTTTTGGGTAGATCCCCAGAAGGGGGATTGCTGGGTCAAATGGTAGCTCCATTCCCAATTTTCTGAGGAACCTCCACACCGTCTTCCACAGTGGTTGTACCAGTTTGCACTCCCACCAGCAGTGTACCAGAGTTCCTTTCTCTCCACATCCTCTCCAGCACTTGTTATTCCTTGTCTTGTTGATAAGAGCCATTCTCACAGGTGTGAGGTGGTATCTCATTGTGGCTTTGATTTGCATTTCCCTGATAGCTAATGAGGATGAGCATTTTTTCATATGTCTGCTGGTCATTTGTATTTCTTCGTGGGAGAAGTGTCTGTTTAGTTCTTCTCCCACTTTTCAATTGGGTTGTTTGTTTTTTTGTTGTTAAGTCTTATTAGTTCTTTATATATTTTAGATATTAGACCCTTATCTGATGCGTTATTTGCAAATATTTTCTCCCATTCAGTTGACTGTCTCTTTGCCTTGTTGATGGTTTCTTTTGCTGTGCAGAAGCTTTTTAGTTTGATATAGTCCCATTCATTTATTTTTGCTTTTACTTCCCTTGCCTTTGAAGTCAGGTTCATGAAGTCCTCCTTGAGTCCTAGGTCTATAAGTTTAGTACCAATGTCTTCTTCTATACAGTTTATTGTTGCAGGTCTTATATGAAGGTCTTTAATCCATTTTGAGTTAATTTTTGTATATGGAGAGAGTTCACAGCTCAAGTTTATTCTTTTGCATATGTTTTTCCAGTTTTCCCAGCACCACCTACTAAAGAGGCTGTCTTTTCCCCATTGTATGTTTTTTGCTCCTTTATTGGATAGGATTTTAAACACTATTGGTTGTGTAAAAGAAATTTGCTTCCTCTCATGTGCAATTTACAAATGCTTTTTTTGCTTATTGCAGGTTTAGTTACTGTCTTGGCAAAACTTGATAATTCTGAAAAAGGTGACATATTTAAATGAATAGAGTTGCAAACCTACATGTTTTGTATGCTGTGATTTAGATACATTACTTGAATTATTTTATGAATGAATCATTTTCTTATGTATATGAAAATTACTGAATTATGGCTATGTTTTATGCATATATAAAATACAGTGTATCATATTTTGACTATGCTTAAATACACGTGAAATTCACCTGACATATAAGAACCAGAAATATAAAAAATATTGGATAGACTATTTTAAAAGGAAAACATTCATCACTTCATTTTCTAACATTTACTTTCATATTTTAAGTTGATACCAGGTAACAGTTTGTGCCTCAAAACTGAATTTTATAAGCCAATAAAAAAAGCAGATTGGTAAAGTGTTTGTGGCTTAGATGGCTTAAAAAACATTAAAAGTGAAGAGTTACTACATGTAACTTAAAAATATGCTACATGACTGTCCTGATGTTTCCAAATTTCATCTCCTGTATGATTACAAAGTGACTGTGTGCATCATTGAGTTACGAATACCCATGTCCCAAGTCTTGTGTTCGGTGGCAATGGCTGCGACACAGGGATTTTCTTCCCCACTGTTTGCAGCTGCTTCAGCTGCAGGTGAAATGACCTTTTAGTCAAGTGGTAGGAGACTGTCTGACGTAAGAGACTGTCTGACGTAAGAGACTGTCTGACATATGGTGGTGGGGAAGCATTGGCTACTCTGGATAGAGGGCAAGGTCCTTTTTCTTCTGTGTGTGACATCCAGCCCAAGGAGAACACTCACTCCCATGCACGCAGACGATCACAGATATGTTCTATTGTGTAGTGCCCTGGATTCAGTGTCCTGGATTTTAAAAATAGAAGTGCTATTTTCGAGGTCTCCAGGATTTCTTGCAAGTACAGTATAGAACGTCTGCTTCCTGATCTCCCCGTTAGCGGGAACTGGACTGGAATTGAAGTCCAAAGAACTGGGCCCTGGGCACGTCTCACAAGAACTCTGCTTCTTCATTTCCAAATCTGTGAAATCATAAACCCCTAGAATTTTAGTGTTAAAAGTGACCTAAGGAGCAATTTGGCACAACCTTCCACTCAAATTTCTTTTATACTATCTTCAGTATATCATCATTTAATGATAGAAAGTCAGTATCTCAGTCTCTTCAGGTACTTACAGTTTTGGAACTCTTAAACAAAACATTTCCCTATTTGTGTGCCATCTACAGGAGCAGGTAATACCAATGGGAATATTAACTCATGACCTACCTGTCTCACAAGTTGAGGGTAGGATCATATGAAATAATGGGAATGAAAACAAAGTGGTATATTGTAAAAATATCAAGTCTTATAATTACTGTGGGGTTGTGCTTTTCTCCATAATAACTTATGTAGGACATAACTACTGTTTCTGTTAGTAAAGATAAATTATGTTTTAAATCTCTGACCAATTAAATATAGTCATGTGCCAGTGTTTTAGTCAGTGAAAGACTACGTATACGATGGTTGTATTTCAAGGTTTAAGGGAGCTAAAAACTTCCTGTTGCATAGTGACGTCCTAGCTGTTGTATCATCCTAGCCCAACACATTCCTCACGTGTGTGTGTGGTGATGCTGTGTAAATAAATAAACCTGCACTGCCCGCTGTGTAAAAGTGCAGTGCATACAATTGTGTACAGTGCATACTACTTGATAATAAATGACATGTTACTGGTTTATGTATAATATTTACTATACTATACTTTTTATTGCTATTTTAGAGTACATTCTACATGTGCCCCTTACATGTCATTTTACCACGTCTCTTGATCACATCATTTTCTCCTATGCTTGATTTAATCTCATGTTGTTTTGTTGTTCATGGTCCCTAACCTAACAAAATCCACTGCCAATGTTGACAGTAAGAGGCCACATCGATTGACCTAGAAACGAAATTAAAAATGATTAAGGATTACCAAGGTGCAATACCAGCGATGTCCCATTGTACCGTAGTTATGATCTTAAACAATAAGAATGACATGGAGGAAGCTGTTAAGGGATCTGCTTCAATGAAGCAATGAAACTAACAAAAATTTGAGAAGGGTTTATTTCAGATGTAGAGAAACATCTGATGACCTGGATGGAGGACCAGACACAGAAGCCTATCCCTTTTGGCACCTTGAAGATCAAGGCCAAAGCAAAAAGCTTATTTATAATGTTGAAAGAAAAGGCTGGACCCCACCCACTACGATGATGAATTTACTGCTGGCGCCGGGTGGTGCAAGCCATTCCAGGTCATTACTCATTACCTGATGCTAAAGTGAGGGGTAGGTCTGCGAGTGCTGACGGGAAGGCAGCTGGAGGATCTTTGGAAACTCTAGATAAGCTGCTCCCGGAGGACAGTTACTTATCAGAGCAAATACTCAATGTGGATGAAAGCTCCTTGTTCTAGAAGCCGATGCCTGAAAGGACCTTCCTCCACAAGGAGGCCCCGGCAATGCCAGGTTTCAAAGCTTTTTAGAGGACAGGATAACTGTCTGTTTGGGGGCAGTGCTGCAGGGTACACATTGAAACCCTTTGCGAACTGGCACAGTGAGAACCCTGGGCACAGCGAGAACTTCTAGCGTGCATATCAGTGAGCACATACTTCCGGTGAGCGAGAGGAGCAGTCGGAGGCATGGGTGACGCAGCCCCTCTCCTCAGATGCCCTCCTGAATTGCTATGCCACTGAAATGGGGTAGTACTATTTGGAGAATAAGATACCTTTCAAGGTTTTGCTTATTGCCCATAATGCTCTGGGACATCCTCCTTTTATTGGTGATTTTCATCCCAGTATCAAAGTGGTGTTTCTCCTTCCAAATACCACCTCTTGGGTCCAACCAGTGGATCAAGGAGTTATAGTAGCTTTTAAGGCCTTTTAAGGCCTATGACCTGAGAAGGTCACTGAGAAGACACTGATGCAGTTCTGGAAGGATCCCAACATCTACGACTGCATCAAGAACGTTGCTTGGACTTGGGGTGGTATCATAGGGAGTGTATGAATGGCACTCAGAAGAACACAGTCAGGAGGATCATCCACGACTTCGAGGGATTTGTCAAGGATGAGGAGGTTGCAAAAATCAACACGGCTGTGGCTGAGATGACAAAGGACTTTTACCTGGAAGGGGATGGTGACAGGGAAGAGCTCGTAGAGGGGGTTCCTGAGGGACTAATGAGGACTTGTCGGAATTGAAACAGGAATGAGTGCACAGCCGAAGAAGAGGCTAGAGAAAAGCAAACTGCAGGAGGAGAAAAAGAACCCCCAAGAAAATTCACAGTAAAGAAGGGTTTGACAGGTCTATAAGTTTTTATAGACCTCCCCAGGCTTCTTAAAAAATTTGAACATGTGGACCCCACACTGAAAGGTTTTCATTAATAGAGGGGACTGCTCATCGTGCATTATCTGCTTACAAGCAGGTCTGAAATGAAAAAAAAAAAAACCAGGCAAACTGCCCTGGGCACATATCTGGAAAGAGTGAGTGACACCTCCTCAGGAAGAGCCTCAGGCAGTTCCCATTGGCGAGGAGCACGCCATGGCCGGCCCTGCACCTGGCCATGCACGTTACTGCCCCGGAGGACCTTCGAGGCGGCGGGGAGGCGGGGATGCTGGTGATCCTGACTGTGTACTGGCTTAGGCTGATGAACGTGTGTGTCTTAGTTTTAACAAAAAGGTGTTAAAAAGTTAAAAAAAAAAAATAGATAGAAGGTTATAAGGATATAAGGAAAGAAAATATTTTTGTACAGCTGTGCAATGTGTTTGTGTTTTCAGCTGTTATTACAAAAGAGTCAACAAGTTAAAAAAATGAAATGTTATCACAGAAGAGTCAAAAAGTTTAACAAGTTAACAAAATGTAAAAAGCTAAGGTCAATATTGAAGAAAGACAATATATTTCTTTCACATATTTAGGGTAGCCTCCGTGTGTGGTGTTTATGGAGTCTCGGCAGAGTACACTGCTGTCCTGGCTCTCACGGTCACTCACCCAGGGCACCTTCTAGTCCTGCAACTCGATTCATGGTAGGCGCCCGGTACAGGTGGACCCTTTTTAAAAAAATCTTTTATTACACCGCGTTTTTACTTTTCTTGGTTTCGATACACAAATACTTACCATGACGTTACCATTGCTGATAGCTGTCAGTACAGGCGGATGCTGTACGGGCTTGTGGCCTCGGAGCAGTGGGCATCCAACCCAAGAGCTCCTTCCAGGACTTGGAGCGGTGAGAGACTGAAGCAGCTGAGAGATGGAGAGGTGAAACTGGAACACCGAGTCGGGGTTAAGATTGCCACCAAGGGCGGACGGCAAGCTCCACTTTAGGAGGGGACAGCAGCTATAAGGGAGCTGAGGAGCTGGGGGGTGGGGGAGCGTGGGAGGTGCAGCAGACATACTGCGAGGGGCAGGGAGGGCAGCGGGGAGGAGAGAAGAGAGACCAGACTGTGCACAATCCCTGAACAAGACAGGGAAGTGTTGTCTTTTTCCCGATCAGATTTGCTTAAGTTCTACCTGTACAGCTCTCTACCTGGGATGAGGTGTTTGTAGTCTTACAGTAAATAACCCTTTGCACGTATGAACTTCAGTATGGTTTTGTTCGTTGTAATGGAATTAGCTCTAAAAGAACATTAAGTTCAATCGCGGATCACGTTGGCTGCCATTGGTTAGGCCATCAGTAGACCACCGTATCGTTTTCTTAGGGTGACGGCCTTTGTCCAAATATTTGCAAGTGTTGAGTAAGAGTACCCCAAACGTTATAAATTATATTTGGTCCTGTTAAACCTGTGATGAAGACTTCAGGTATTCAATTGAACAAGAAAATGTCAACTTCTTTCTTTTGTGGCACATAGGAGATCTTAAAAAGATATTGTACATAGGTAAATCAAAATGAAAATGCTTACCAGGCCTACTAGTATCATTTGGTTCTGTAATCCTAATTTATGAACATTTTCTTAACAGCTTAGTTTTGTCTGAATTTAGTTCTCCCCATCGTCATTCCCCTTAGGTAAAGGGTAGTCTTCAGAATTGTGATTACACCGAGGAAGTATTCTTCTTAAACTGTTTTATACTCTTGACAAATGCTTCTCATTAGAAGAGGCTTCTAAAATAGTCTTTCTTTATCCGTATGGGCCAGCAGATTTTTTGCACTGTTAAAGGTGTAATGCAAAAATGATTTTAGAAAGGTTAGAAATTATGGACAGAGGTAGTTAAGAAAAATGGTGATTAAATGCACTGTACCAACACTTCCTGAAGTCCAGCGCATCATTAGGTTTTCAGATCTTAGCTTCACACACAGCATCCTAAGTATTAAAAAACTAAGTGGAGGTTTCAGCTTACCAACATTTCCTAAACTTGATGTTCCTAAGAAAAAAATCAAGTTCTTGTTTCTCCACAACAAATAGCTCCTTATTGTTAATGTGATGAAGACATCAGTCATTTGATGTTCACATCTTTGAACCTGTTTTTCAGCAATATTTTTCGTATTTCTTTTTGCTCATTTAATTAACCCAGATAGTTAGTATATAATTCTGCAGTTTTAGAAAAGGAATGATCCCCGCCTCTCCTTTGTAAATAGATCCCCTTTTAAACACCAGTGTCCTGACGTTGTTAATACCAGGCTTCACCTGGTTTCAAAGTGTACAAACTCAGACATGTTTTGTTGGTCAACTAGTTCCCAAACAAAACACCAAATTCTGATCTAGCATAATGAACTTTGAAAACCCATTTAATATTTTAAATGTTTAATAAACTCTAAAGCAGAATACAAAAATAAAATAATTTTATCTTAAGGTAAATTGATCCAATGGCCCAGTACCAGTAGCATAAAGAGAAGCCACCATAGCAGTTGTGGGTGATAAAGTTTATGTCTTCTCAGATAGAAATTGATCATAGGAAATTATTGATGGAAGTTATAGGATGGAACTTTTCCTTCTCATGTAATTATGGCTATCTTCCTGAAGGGATTGCAATCTTCTGGTACAGAATTGGGATATTACCGTTGATATTTTAAAGACACATTACTTCAAACTTGAGCTACATTGGGCTAATAATCCCTTAACATATTTTACTTTTTAATGTTCCAAATATATTGATCATAGTAGTACTTGTGGATACAAGAAAATTGTAGAAATTCAGACCTATGATTTCAGTCCACTTGAAATTTTAATGATGTATTCTAGTCAGGTATTTCAGAGTCTTTAAAATATAGTTAATAGAAGGTAGATAAATGGTTTTCACTTTTATCTAAAGAGGTACACAGCTGGCATTAAAGTGAATTTGCTTTTTAGAGAAAAACAATTATTTTCTACACAATTTTCTGTCAGAAAAATGTCACGTTGATATAGGACTTGGATAAGCAATGCCTTAATGTTATTGAAGACATTTTTCAAATAGAAAGCACATTTTTGCAGAATTTTGAAGTGAACAAACAAAAATATTAAGTCAGTTTATGTTCAGATTTTATTTCAAAAATGTAAAACCCTTTTGACATTATATCATCCTCCTGGTGTGTACCATGGTGCTTGGCATATACTATTTAATTACTATTTAATAACTGACAGATTTTCTTGAAGAAAAATATAGGACCCATACAAGGAAATTCTGATACATCTAGTTTTACTCATATGTATGTAGAAAAGAGTTACATCTGCTTCAGTAAAATACAGAATTGAACCAGATGGTCTTAATGAAAGGTCATTCTCTTGATGATTTGGTATCTTTAAAATGGGTCGGTAGACACAGCATATCCTTTTGGAATTTTCAGACTATATATACCATACCTTAACTTAGACACTCCAGCAAACCTGCATTCATTCCTTTTTATTGAGTAAAAGAGAATAACATTTTACAAAGCGGACACGTTGTTTAATTTTGTTTTGCATTGACTGGATTTCAGTGCAAGGCTAATAAATTAAACCCAGGCAGTTCTGCTGCTAATTACACACAACTTCTCTTGAGTATCAGATATTCAAATCCATTTTATGAATATGGTAGAGAGAATAACAACTGTAAAACAAAGCAGTGTGCATGTAAGTGACTGTTAGCGTGCATTTCAGAAAGGATAAATGCTCACCATATGGTACAATTACTGTGTCCAAGTTTTCAAATTAGCTTCTCTCATCCTCCTTATTACTGTCTTTAAAAAGAGAGGAAAAAACCCAACATGATTTATCTACTCTGCTGCAGAACTCTTGACGCAAAACAGCAGCCCAGTTCTGTCCAGTTTTTTTTTCCCTTAGCATAATAGAGGCTGTCGGACTTTTTTATACTAATTACTGTGTGAGCCTCAGATGAACCCCCTTCAATTCACAGGGCTTTGTTAAGGGAGGAGCTGTCAATGTGTCTGCCCGTTTGCAGCTGTGCTGTGGCTTTAGCTTGCTTAACATTATGCTGCTTTTTAGACTTGACAGAAGGGATTTTTTTTTTTTTTTTATTAAGGCAAAGCAGCCTTGTAGCGAAATGGTTTAAGCAGCTGCATTGTAGGGAAGCACAAAGAAGTTATTATTGTGTCTGTTTAGGGGGGAGGATGGAGGGGGAGATATTCGGCTGCTGTTGATGCCGATTGTTGACTTGCCATCTGCCAGATAGGGAGAAGAAGAAAATGACAGCTCCAGCAGGGTGTTCAAGAGGTTGTTTGGAGAGACGCATAAACATGTGCAGATGTCGAACTGAATAATGGCTAGAACTTGAGACGGTTTATGATGCTGCTGATGTTTGTGCATATACAGAATGAATGTATGTGTGGATTTGGTTAGCCAAGGGTACATACTAATTATCATTGTTTTCCTGCATGCCCCCTCCCCTGATTTTGTTAATTAGTTTAGGGGCTTAATACTTCCTCTTCTTTCTCTTGCTCACATCTAGTTTTCGAAAGCAACTTCTTTAACCGGCAATACAAACTTTCCTGTTTCTCCACGTAGCCATAGCTAATCTATTTGGATAAAATTAGCAGCGAACTGCTAACCTATAAGAGGAGATTGTGATTAGGAAATCAGGTGAATTGCCCCGCTCTTCAGGCGTGCATTAGCAGTTTAACGCTAGTCACAGTGTAAGCTGTTATTTGAAACTGAATTGATTTGTTTCACCACTAGGGGTGAAGTGGAGAGTACCAAATTAATTTTACTAAGTAATTCCATCAGACTTTGAACTTAGATATTACTAGTTGTGAAACAGAGTTATATGGGAACCTGGCCTTCTTGGTTAATCCTCTCCCTCGGTTGTCATTGATTCTGTAGATGACAGGCATGGAGTAATGGATTGGTTGTGTATTTCCTTCTTGTCGTTAGATATTAGAGATTTGTTCCATCTGTCATGTTTTTAAATGCTTATGTTTAAATACCTGTTTTATTACTCAGACCTTAAATAATTGAGAAGGAACAGGGATGTTAAGTTAAATTTCCCAAAGGTATTTACATTTTGGAATGCCTCAAATTTTTGTAAAATTTTAAAACCAATTATAATATGAGTGAAATTACCAGAAAATGGAAAGAGAAACCCTGTCTTTTCTCCCCCCCCCCCTTATTTCCCCTTTCACCCCCTACTATTTGGATTTGCATTATAAGAAATATTTATGGGAAATTAAAGAGTCTTTATTTTGACTTTGGGTAAATTTGTGCTTTCCTAAAACATTTAGGGTATCATCACATAATTATGAAGCAAAAATGTCTAAAGTATTAAAAGATAAACAGACTGACAGAGCTTTGTGTTTCTGAAAGGGCTAAAGGAAGATTAGCTGTCATTTTCTCCTCTTCATAAAAAATGGTCAGGTCTATTTAGAAAAACTTTTAGAAGAACTTTGTGTCTCACTGTCCTTTTCCCCTCAAGTCACTCTGATCTGTATTTGCTGAGAACATAGAGAATCATCTGCTACCCTGGACCTTGTCTTTGTCTCGCATCTTTATTTTTATTTGTAAGGCCATGGATATGTCCATATCTTTGTGGAATTATGCACAAATATTTATAATTTCGTAGTTAGTCCTGATATCACTGCTAAATTTGGGAGCAAGCCGCAGGCCATTCTCCAGGTGGAGGTATTCTTAAACATAGAGCGTGCTTTGACAGCAGTCAGGATGTGAGTGGCTGCACGACAGCCAGCTTGTGTAAGAGTCAACCTGCAATTCTGTGTTTATTCATCATATCATACTTCTCATTTCTTCTGAGCTATTGCAGAATCTTAGTAGTACAGGAGAGTGTACTTACAAAGGTGACTGAAATATTAAAGGCAGAGTGTCTTTGAAGTTACACAGACTAGATTTAAAGGTCGCTTAACTCAGATGACTGACTTTATGATAGTCCCTTAACTTATTTAAGTGTCAGCTTCTTCATCTGTTAAAGGAAGGAAACAATAACTGTTGTTCGAGGATCTTGTGAGGACTTATTCAGATAATATCTTTAGTGTCTGCAATAGTAGCTGTTAGTAATACTTTTAAGGGTGATGTATGAGTCTAAGGGTGTGTAACAGCTGTAATTGGAGTGCTTGTGTCATGCTCTGACTGTTGCAAACTGAGCACATAAAGCTCTAGGGGCCATGTAAAAGATACAGGTTATCTTCTTAGACCCTTATGTTTATTTAGTGATTTGTGATTATTTCATAAATCTAAAGTGAAATTGATTTTCTAAAGAGAGTATGAAGAAAACTTGAATGGAACTATTTTGAGGGTATGGTGTGAGTGGTTATTATAGTAATGATGATTGTATATTGTATACTATAACATCATTTTTCTACTTAAAAACCCCATGTGAGAGTGCAGAAAACGATATTCCTATAATTCAACATTAATCTCATTATTTTGGAGTTACATTTTTCACTGCTATGACCAATACCTAAAGCTGTATTTGGATAAGAATTATTTTTAAAGTAAGATTTTGGCACACATTACCATTAATGAATAATGATGTACTTATTATTTCATATACAGTAGTGAACAAGCAACACTAAGAATGATGTTCCGTCTCCCCATGGAGTTTTAAAGCATTGTTTGATTGTCACAACTCTTTATTTTGCAGATGAACAAAGTGGTGGAGCTCAAATCGTGATGAAAAGTGTGGGCTAAGCAGAAATGTTTTCTTAGGGGAGAAAGAGGAAATGGCTTTGATTGACTGAGGGAATCAGTACATCCAGGATAGGGTGGCAATTCCCACACAGATATAGATGGTCCTTTAAGATTTTTCTTTTAAAATCTTGGGTCTGTCATGCATTCTCTTTTCAGTAAATATTACTCAGCAACTGTGAATGAAGAGTCAGAGGACCTTGTATGTGGGCGAGCTGCCGGATCCAGTTCCTGAGAGTGGTGACAGGACTGGATGTGGTGACAAGACTGCTCTTGGGGCTTTGAAGAATAAATTGGTTATATTGAAAATAGAAAAAAAACTTCCATTCGAATGCTATAAAATACAATGCTGGCTTCATATAAGGATGTTTTAATGTTTAATAGCATGTGGCGATGAATGCCAATATTCATATATAGAGCGTTAGGTGTTATAGTCTAATTTAAAAATTATGGTGGTGTGTTCACCAAAAGCAACTCATGTACCAAGGAAGTGGAACGATCCCGTTGCCTATGCGGTGTATCGCAGATTAGGATGACACTGTTGAACAATGAGGACGTTTTCACATGTGAATGAAACTGCTCTCGGTATGTTTTCAGGATACTCCAAAAACAAAAACTTTAGGAACTCCTAGCTTTAGTGGTATAGAGATGTATTTGAATTGTGCCTCCGAAAAACCCTGCAATGAATAGTAATTTTTAAAAATATTGGCCAGTAAGTTGAAAACAGAAGAGAGTATTTCACTGTCTGACATATTCTTTAAGGCATCTTGCTAAATGTTTTGGCTTAAATTTTTTAATGTGTTTTAGTTTCAAGAAAATCTGATTAAAGATGTTGGTAAACTTGGTAGCACTTTTTAGAACAGAAGATGATTAAGATACAAAGGCAGAAAGGCACAAACCGTGAAGTTCATGTATTTTTTTTGGCTAGGCAAGTCACTTATTTGTTTGAGAGTATAACACAGCATCAAAGTTCATAATTGCATACTTTTAAGTGAAAGCACAGAGAACAGCAGCTGTTGTTTCCTGGCATCTTTCTGGAGAGATGTTTAAACTTAAGTTTATATATTTGTTAAAGAAAGGAATTTTATGAGATGACCCCCTTTCCTCCTCTGCATTTGCCTTATGTTCAGCTGACTCTAAGATAGCTTTTTGGACTGTTACTTATTTATTTTTTAGTAAGAGGTGGAATGTAATTAAAATTGTTTTCTTTGTCCTTAAAAATCTGCATGGCATAATGTAATTTAAAAAGAATAAAACTGTTTAATTGCAATAGTACATATTTTAACAACCTAGTTTACTCAAAAGTTTCCCAGGGATGGGATCGTTCCCGAGTTGGAGAGTTATACCTTGAGTAATAGAAGCAGGACTGTCTTTTTAAAAAAAGACATTTCTACTTACTGTGTAAAAGTAAATTTTGTTATTTACCTACTGTGTCCATTTCTGTCTCCCTTCAGTAGGTCAGTTCTTATGAGATGGCTTTTCGCTTCTCAGGCTGGGTTTCGCACAGGTGAGGGGGTGGTGGTGGTCTGACCCTGACGTTGAACGTCAGCACTTTTTATAGTCTTAAATGAAAAGTCTGCTGCCCCTGGGTTATATGGAATTAGTTACTCAGTGTTTTGTGCATACTAAAATATGTTTGACAAGTAAGTGAATGTCAGAAAACTCTTCTACTTTGTGTGAAATAGGCACTTGATGAGGATGAGGAAGAAAACACTCATTACGTTAGATTCTGCAAAGTTAATCGATAATCCTTAAGCTGGGTAAGATTTTTACAGTTTCAGAATCAGTGTGAAAAGTAAGCGGGGGCTTTGATCCTACACTGCCAATTTGTCATTTGTGTTATATTTCATTAATAAACAAGTGATTTGCAACAAACGAGCCCATTGGTTGGCTGTTGGCTGCCCAAAGAAGAACTTGATCACCTATAGTTTGGGGCTGAATGTTAATCTCTTGGAGTTCCTTAATCTTTACTGAAAGATTTGTATGTTCTGATGTCCTGTGATTTTTTTAAAAAACTTATTCTACAGAGACCATTACAATAGGACGTTACAAGGGTCTTTACCCAATGCAGAATCATTTTATATGATTTTTCATTTTACTGTGTTTTGAATTCCATGATATCAAGGCTTCATGATGCCCTGGTTTTAAGAAAATCTTTCCTTTCAAACTAACTGGAAACATTTGAAAATAAGCATTACTTTGCTTGTGGAGATATGGATAATGACAACCAAAAAATATGTGTAATGAGCGATTAATGATAGCTCTTTCAGGTTTTTAAGAAAAAAAATTATTTTTATTAGAATGGTAGGTAAAGATTATTTTCTGAAACTTCTGTCTATGTGTTAGGTAATACTGCCCTCAGAGGGCCAAGGTAAGTAAATTCATTTTTAACATTAAGAAGCAGCTTTTCTGCTATATATCTGATGATTTGCTGTGAGAGGGAGAAATGGACTTCTTTAAATAACTGAATAGTGTTTGATTTCTGGTTGTATTTCTTTGATCTGTTATTTTAAAAATGTTAGATATATCTGTGCAGTTCAACTTGATGACAACATTAAAGCACATTTATTTTCTAAGAAAATGTTAACAGATGTCTGGCCACAATCACCAAATTAGATTGGTTTACAAAAGGGTAAGAAAATTACCTAGGGAAGTTAAGGTGATTTTACTTGGGTGTGTTTTACTTTTTTATCTCTTTCATAACAGATATTCTGGTATTCAAAAGTATATGAACCATACATTTGAATATAGAGCAGCATTCATTGAAATGGAACCATTACATTCCCTTCAGTTCATAAACTTAAGCATAATCACATGTTTAAAATACAGTGTAAACCAAGAACAATTTATTTCACTGGATATGTGTTAAATGTAAATATACCAGAAGTTGAATTCCATCCTAAGCATTTATAAAGCCTGACAGTGCGTGGTTTTAACATGTTTCTGAATCCAGAGTATTTGCGATTAAATGATAATTAATTTATGCAATAGAAAATGAAGAGTGGGAAAAGCCTGATTTCACAATAGTGAGTGAGACACTTTTGCTTTTTTGTGCAGTAACTTTCTTATGTGGTGATGGGAAGCAACAGTGAGGTATTTAGTAGTAAGCTCAGTGGAATACCCTAGTGCGACTTGATACTGAATTAAGGAAGACTTTCTGAGACAGCATTATCAGTTTTTGATGAAAGATTTTAATGGGTTGAGCATAAATGACGTGTTACTCATGATTGTCAGTAATAATGGGGAATGAAAATAGGACATAAGCAAAGTAAGTAATAAAGGTTGGAAGTTTATACACACACACACACACACACACACACACACACACACACAGGGAGAGAGGTGGGGGGAGAGGAGGGGGGACAAAAACACAGCCCCTACTTCACTCAACTAATGTGGAACAGTGATAGTGTGAACAAATGAGAATAAGAAATTACATTTTATTTTAAATACTCGATTTACTTTTGTGTCGTTCGCTATGTTATATGTTATTAGGTACTCACCAAGTCTTTTTGGATTAGCCATACTTTAAGATGTTTATTCCTTTAACAAATGCTCGTGTAATGCTTACTAAGAGCCAGATGTTGTTCTCTGTGTGGACAAACACGAATTTATTTCTTCTTCACTGTGACTGTCCCCATTTTCAGAAGAGAAAGCGGAAGCACAGAGGGATAAAGCGACATACCCAGAGGCACACAGCTGAGAGTGGCAGGGTTGGCATTTGAACTCCGCACTTCAGAGGGTGTGGCCTCGGCCACAGTGGCGTGTGTGCTGCCTCATGAGTCTGAAAGCCTGAGCAGTGAGGCAGAGCTGGGTTTTGTGGGCTTCTGTAACCTGTCAGATCTCAGCTTTGTCCTCCTTACCAGGGTCTGGTGCCTCAGGGTGGTCTGTGCGGATTGCAGGCACGCTCGCTCCGGCTCGCCTGTGTTGCTGCGAGGAGGTCTCTTACGGTTCAGCCAGAGCGTGGTGCTTGGCTCCGTACAGTCAGGTGTCCTCGTTCCTGGGCGCCTCGCCTTCCCTTCGGCATTTACGTACTGTGGTGTGTCTCTGCAAGGGTATGGCCTGGGAGAAGCAAAGGTGAGAGAGGCAAGGCCCTATGAAGGCCAGGGATGTCCCCTCAGAATAACAGAGCGTGTGGTTTCATGCAGTGTCATTCTGGGTTCCCCTGCTATTGGAAATTTATTATAGGAGACACCCCATTGGTGAGAGTCTAAGATAAACCCTATTCTACCTTATTGCGTTCTGTTCTCTAAGGCAGTGATTTTAATATAGGGGTAGAGGGTTGAATCACCTAATGAGCTGCCCTGCAGCCTGTTTGCCAGATCCGAGCGACACTCCCATTGTGTATCTTGTCCACCAGTTGTGTCATCACAGAGAAATGGGCTGAGCTGGACGGGGTTGTGTCATACGGTGACATTTCTGCAGGAGAGCTTTTCCGACATGCACATTGTCCTTATTTTGCATAGCAGTAGGATTATTTATCCCTTCAGTTAATGGGTGATGCCAGCCTGCTCTGGGACATGGCGAGAAGGTTGTTACAGACCCGCTGCTCCCACATTTGATATTCATTGCTGTTCATTGCAGCATATATACTATAACACTGGGTTCTATTACATTGATTTAAATGTTAAGAGAATATGGTGTGGTAAAATGGAAAATATTTACAGTAAGGAAGCTGTAAAATTTCTAATGAAATTATCTTTTTAAGTTGGTTCAGTTCTTTGAAATAGTTTAAAATTCTGTGGCCCTAGCTACTTTGTGAGGTAGTACAGGGATGGCTGTTGAATGCCGTCTGTGGAGTTAGAGACTTCGCTGTCATGCAGAAAGCAGATTAAAAGGAAGCTCTGCTTTCACAGTCCATGAGGGCGGAAATGTAAGCAAAATAATAATTTAGTTCACATTTAACCCAGCAGGAAGCTGAGTACAGAGTGAGTAATTCTGCACAACACATCCACTGCTATGTAAACTAATCTCACGGTTTATTCTTTGTTAAATTGCCAAGACGCAATTTTTCTGTTGGCTAGTTTGTGTAGACACTCTGTTCTCTCTTCCTCTCTGTCTCCCTGTCTGTGTCTCCCTGTCTCTCTCTCTCTGTCTCTCTCTCTCCCTCTCTCCCTCTGTCTCTCACTCTCTTCACCTTGCTTTTACAGTAAACCTGAATACTGTATTAAGATGTTCTTATGTTTAAAGGTAGTAAGTAACCTATCTTTGGTTTCAAGTGTAATGTTTCCTGAAAACAAAGGGAAGCAGGATTTGATTGGCTGATTTACAGAGTTCCGTGAAACAAGTCTCAGAATGCTTAAAAGACAGATGATAATTGTGTAGTTTTCTGGCTAACAAAAGAGGATGATAAAGTAGATGAAGTACTGACAGACCGGCCTGTCTGACATCCTAGAGAAGTTGGCGTTCGAACATCTTGGGGGACTCAGTGCATAGGTACTTTTCTTATCATTGCCTCAGCTTCAAAGCGAAACATGGACCCCAGCCTTCTTTAGGAAGTAGATATGAAATCTTTTCTTAATATAAAAATGACAAGTTCATGCATTATGCAGTGGAAGCAAAATTTTTTGACTATAATATACTTTTCAAAATAATCATGAAAGAGCATATGTGGCAAAGCGTAGGAATGTGGGTACATCTGGAAAGCTTTTACGGCATCTTGGAAGCACAACGCCAAATCACCAAAATTGTAAACACCTTCCATCTGGCCAGTTGCAGTGGTAACACTGACCAGTACAGAGCAGACAGATCTCCCAGTGACCTTACGCGATGATAGCCAGACAACCTGGGTGAAATCATCATGAAGATTTGAGTGTTTTGCAATATGACCTCATTAATCAATGCTGTAGAAAACCACGAGAGAAAAAGACGAGCATGGGCAATGTCTTGAAAAGCTAACGCTTATTATGTTATGCTAGATGAAAGTAGCATCATAAACTCTATTGCCATGCTTCTGCTTGTATTGTCATGAGGCTGCAAAGAGGAATGTGTTCAGTGCCTCATGTTGGAACCAACACAGCAGCAAATCAGTTCTTTCATGAAATATTGAAGGGTCATAGGCTGACATTCCTCCTAGCTCCCCCCCCCCACCCCCCAGCAATGCATGAAACAACAAATATCATGGAGTACCCTTTTGTAAGGCACATGAGATGCTGATGCCAAGGCATAGGAGATACGGCCCTCCTTCAGTCTGCCTTTCTGGGTCGCTAAGAGTGGCTTCGAACGTGGGAGAAATTTTCATTGTGAATTTTATTTGCTCAGGTCATCCCCTTTTCTCCAGTTCTCCATTCTCACAGCTGCCTGCTACACCGGAAGCTCCCCGAGGGCGGGTCCTATGCCTGCATCATTCATTGTGACACCGCCAGTGCTTATTTAGATAGTAAGCATTTTGGAATGAATCAATCTATTAGAAGCCTGTGTCCCCCAATTCTAAAAGAAAAATGTTTAAAGAGCCTTGTTCTTTGCTCTGTGAGTGATCTAGGCAGGAGTCTGTGATGCTTTTGACATGTTTTGTAGATATCACCCAGTTTTTAGAGTCTATCAACACACCTTCAAAGCTGGCTCATGACAGTTGGTCAAAGAGACGTCATGGATGGTGCCACACAATTTAACACTTTTAATTTGCCGAAGGGTAAGGAAAGGACATATTTGAAAGGAATTTACAAAAGGGAAATGATAACCTAAAAACTTAGATTTGCAGGAACTGGAAAACCTACTCAACATATATTTAGTGGGCACTGACGATACCCAAAGGGTTTTCCTTTGATAAAAACTTAACATTTCACATTGTCCCCGTGTAATTGAAAATTTGTGATGCTAGTTCATTGCCTTGTAGATAATATAAAAAAATTCTTTAGGATTATTTTCAAGACATCTACAAAAGAGGAGGATGATAATTTCAGTGAGAAACATTTCTTCTACTTCCTCAGACGTGTGTTCATGGGGCTTTTACTGAGAACTAATTTTATATTGTATAAAAACTGTAATGGGCAGTTCTAAAGATTGCAAATGTTTTGTGATATTTATCATGTAATTTTTAGTAATTATACTGACTTTAATATATTTAAGGTACTGTACACTATTATAAATTCACCAGTATTTATTTGTTTATGGTGCTAATATTTATTTATGAAAACTATTAGTGGAAAAAAGATTCCACTGTATTTTCTTTTAGGTAGTTTATATGAATTTAGTTGGCATCTGTCAACAAGCAACTAAATATTTACTATATTGGGAACCCTGAAATTAAATAGATTTTATACTAAAATTCACATTAAAACTCACTTTCTCATAGGTAAAAATTGACCTATGAAGGCTTTTACATAAGACTTATGGTTTCTTTAAAAAAAAAAAAAAAAGACTTTTTTCTTGAAGTCATACAAATTTACTTTTATGGCACGCAGCCATATTTTTAGTTTAAAGTCCTTCTTTGGAAATTTTTAAAATATTTGCAATGGTACTATACCATGTGTATGTCATTTAATAAAAACAATTCAGAGAGATCTAAGATTTCTGCTTTTTTTCCCCAGAAGACTAGTTATCTCTCTGATAGCCTACTTCTCTGTCTTAAAAAAGAAGTAAAACTAATAAGCCGGTGCTGTGTTTTGATATTGGGTAGGCCAATATCAAGCTTTTTTTTTTTTGGCGAATGGAGTAAATTACTGATTTTGCTTGCTGCCTCATTTATGTAAATACTCCTGGGTAAATGCAATACTGATTAGTAGGCTATTTAATGTGAAATTGGAGATGGATTATAACTCATAGTATCATAAGTGGTAATGGTTCCATTTAATAACAACAGAATCTACCACTTGCTATACCTCAGTGCTTTTTTACATTACGTCCTTTACAATAACCTGTCAGGTGAGTACTGTCATGATTCTTATTTTTTCAGATGAGGAAACTGAAGAGTTAGAAAGGTTAAGTTTCTGCAGCTAATAAATAGAAGAGTCAGGATTCAAATCTGAGCTAGGTGGCTCCAGAATCCTTCCTGTTAGGTATTATTTTGTTTTCACCGAGAGGATTTCAAAGAAGAGAAGTAGAAAAAGAACTGAGGCCCACTTTGAGAAGTCTAATGACCCAATGTTGACCACAGCAGTTTGTCATAACTTTTATTATACAACGTAGCATCATTTTAGGTGTAGTTTCTTTTGTTTTGAAAATGTGGCCACATGCCTCATCACAGTGACTTCTTTTTTGCAAAGATACTAATGGCTCTCTCCTTCTGCAGATAATGAAAGTTGTAAAGAGGTTCTTTTTTATTAATATATGCATTAAGTATGGATATCATCTATTCATTTTTTCCCTCAGAAATGGCAAAGGCAGTAATACATCTTAAAAACTTTGATTGTGATTAAACATGGAATAAAATATTTTAAAAAGCAATATTCTCTGGGAGGCTAAGTTGATAATTGTTTCAACTTTATGATAAATCAAAACAATAATGCCCCTTTCCAGATATACGTGTGAGAATGCTTTCACCCTGTCCCTTAGGGAGTGATTAGATTTTGAAGCCTACATTGTAGCAAGTATGAGTGGCCATAGGTAATTTCAGAAGCTATGTTGCCTGTGTCCATTACAAAAACCAGAATTTCAATTTGCACTACAACTGTTGGTAACTAGCATCTTTTATTTTCTTCGTGTTTTATCCTAGGGAAGTAGCATATTTTTAAAATAATGCATGAATATTTTGTCTAATTGAATTCTAAATGATCATGGTTTTAAGAGGTTTGTGAGAAACATTGCTACATTGTATAGATTTCTTTTCAGTCGGATTGTGTTCATATCTGTTTTAATAACATCTGTTATTCCACCTAATTGTGTGTTTAGCATAGCCCATGATGGTTGAGACAAAGCCTCTGGTAGATGAGTATTCCTGCAGTGTTCCCAGTCAGCATGGACTTCACTGCACATCTAACATTCTGCTTGTTGTGAAGTTGGAGTTAGGACCAGGCTGTAGAGCACAACTTAGCCTTAAACGTGGAGTCAGGTACTTATTAGCAGGACACAAGCTGAATTATTTCTGAGGATTTTTTTTCCATTTGTATGGCTGAACAAATGTAGACTTTCCCTAGTTATTCTAGATATAAGACGATTTGTACATTTTAATCTGCATTTTTCATCATTTAGACATTTGTTCCTAGCTCCTGCTTTGACACTTGCTGGTGACTTCAGCTTTTAAAAACTCCAAATGTGATTCTCAGTATAAGTGTTAATGAAATAATGTCTGTAGTACATGAGGATTAATTTAGATTGAAGATTATTAAATAAAAATGTAATTTGAAATTAGGTGAACAGTAGGAAATAAGCACTGTCCATTGTGTTGGAAAACGCTCTGTTGAATGCATAACCTGCCTAACAAAGGCAGGATATTCTATCTCAATATTTTATCAAATATTTTGAATATTCTATCTCACTATTTTAGGTGGAATGTGAGTATGAATTTAAACTCATACCATCTCCCATCTCAGGTGATTATTAAAGATTAAGCTTGAGAGCCAAAATATTTGTGCTCAGCTGGGGACATCAGATTGTCTTCTACGGCCAGCATTTTTACTCAAAAACGTTGAGATTTGTTTGTTTTAAGAGATTATAGGAAATTCATTATTAAGATAAGAAAATTGACAGAAGTTTAAAATCTGAAGTCATCATATCCAAATAAAAATGTGAACCCTATTAAACAGCCTCTTTGCACCCCACTTTTCATAAATCTGATTCTGTACTGTTTATAGGATTGATGTGGATTCTCCCCTTTGCGTCAAGTATTAACTACGAGTCTCTGTGCCATTCACATCCAGAACTTAATTGATGAGTAGGATGGTTGGTTGGTTGGTTGGTCCCATAAACCAGTCTTTGGTTATAGAGCTGAAGCTGCGTCCGTGTTCTAGGGCTGCTACAACTAGTTGTGAACTGGGTGGCTTAACACAACAGATACTTACTCTCTCGCAGTTCTGGAGGCCAGGAGTTAGAAATCAGGGTGTCAGGAGGGTCACACTTCTTTCAGAAGCTTTGGAGCTTCTGAAAGACCGTTCCTTGCGTCTTCCAGCTTCTGGAGTCCTGGCACTCTTTGGCTTGTGGTTGTCACCCCCATCCCTGCTTCTGTGGGTACCTCGGCTCTGCCCTCTTCTGCAGGTCACAACCCCCTCTGCCTCACGTGTTTGTAATTGGATTTTGGGCTCATCACATCTTTCGTCATATGAGGTACTCCCGGTTCTAGGGACTGAGCTATATGCATATATTTTGGAGTTCACCATTCAGACTACTACACAAGCCAAAATATTGGAATCCTTATTGGGAAATAAGTTTTGATGTTGAAAACTTGGCAACAGCAACTTCAAAAGCCTCCAGCCAAGGAGTCTGAGAAAGAATTGGAAGCACCCATTAAAAGGTCGAGAGGAAGTTAGGGAGAGGTTGTGTGGAATCTTGTGCAGTTGTGACGCGGGTGCCTTGCTGAAGGTTTGTCACGAGTGCATCCAAACTTTGTCCGTCCACTGGTGGGTATATGTAGGGCAGCCTCAGGAGAGGACTTGGTACCCCATCAGTGCTGCTTATTTTCTTTTTTAAAGGCTTTCTCCTCATTGTCACATGGTCATGTCTCTCTTAAATGGGTTGAAACCTATGGGTTATAAATATAAAATTATGATATATCTTGGTTTTAATACAGCAGGCATAAACTTAGGTTGAAAATGCTGTATCTGAAGTATAAGATGTGGTTGACTGGTAGCAGTCTATCTTAAAAAGGTTGGCGTAGAGAGATCCCCTTCTTCTGGGCATCCAGCCCCATAAAAACCAGGACTCTTTGGCCATATTTTTAGAACAGCCCAAGAGCATGTGCCTTGTCTAAACTGTCAGTGCCCCAGTGCTGGGTCAGTGAGGAGAGTGTTCAGCTCCTTTGCCACAATCAGCTGGACATGATCCAGTTTTCTGGCGAACCCCAAGGCTGCAGGAATGATCCTACTTTGCCACCAGTGTGCACAGGGTCCTGCAAGGAATCCTGGAAAGCGGTAACTTTATACTCTTTTTTGCTAGGAAACTTCTGCGCTGGGTCTTGTAGGTGGCAATAAAGCTTATTTTTTTGTTTGATTCATACTTTGTGAGTTTGTGTCCTCTGTAAGGCCCATTCCTGTGGGGGAAGAAGAGCCTCTTCTCATTTTGACTTTTGGAACTAGGAAATGAATATTTAATTAGGCCAACACATCATGCTATTATTAAAAGAAAAGGAGCTGCTTTCAGGAAAGATTCAGAACCCTTCTTCAGATTTTAGAGGGCACTTGAAATCTAGTGTAATACTGGAATATATGTTCTGTGAATTAGAGACCGTGTTTGTCCACTACTGTGTCTCCAGCACCTAGAACAAGTGAATAAATAATGAGTGGACTCTACGCCTCTTCTCAGAAAGTCCATTCATGCATATTATAGAAGAAAAATGACATCAAAAATTGGATTCGGGAGTCCTCATTAGAAATTTGAGATTCACTCTTAGCTTAGTGTGACAGTACAATGGTTGATCGATTTACCTGAATCAATAAAAATTATTACTAAAATTCTGTGATAAATACATATTTTTTTATCAGAAAGAGAAATTTTGACTGGGTTTTCTCTGTGTGACGACTATCTCACTGTGTTGGTATGATGTCTTACGTATCAGGAATGCACAATCGATTTATTTAAAGAACTTGCTGGCAACCGAAGTCCTGCTATAGATCATATAAAGTATATTAAATTTCCAAAGATTTGTTTAACAAAAAAGATATACATTTTATGTGGTGATGTTTTGTGTCTTCCATCTGAGCGTATAAATACTTAATGGCTGACAGGGAATTATTCTTAGAAATGAAAACTTAATTTTTATTTCATTTAATTTCACCTTTCTTGAATAAATGTATTCAGTACTTTTATAAAATAAGAAATGGTGTAATTTGTTCACATTTTAAAAATGATTTGTTTTCATTTTATCTTTGGTATAATTAAACTATTATTATTTAGCTCAGCAGACTTGGAGCATCTTATACAATATAAATCTGTTATTGTTTTATAGCATTTAAAGTCTAAGTATTATTATATCACTAATTAGAGCATATCTAATGATTTTAAATTTATATAGAAATACATAAATAAAAATGGAAAAATAAGTACCATCAAGAAAGGAACTATTTTTTTCTAAAATCGGAGCTATGAGTTGAACATTCTGGTTTATAAATTTGGCATGTGTTAAGGCCTTATTTTTTCAGTAAATCAGCGTGAGGAGTGGTGTCAGGTGTTTTCTTTCCCTTTGTGTCTTTTGTGTGCTCATCCGCTTGCGGGGGTGACGTTCATACACATGCCCTCCACTTACTCCTGCGTTCGGTAAGTTATTGTGCATCTGGCGAGTGGTAGGCACTAGGTTGGCTTTCGGAGTATATCACTCCAAGGAAAAGGCACTGATGGTGTTTACTGCCAATGGGGAAGATCGAGTTTTCAAGCAAACACTGGAATTTGGGAGAACTTAACCAGCCAGCGTGAGCTTGACGCTTCCCAGGGCTGGCTTTTCTGATGAGGTTTGCGGTGGTAGCAAATGCGCTTGTACAATGAAACGTGTCAGTGTTTGGAAGAGCAGCATGACTCAGTGTTTTCTAAAAGACCAGTGTGTGTTGTCACAAAATCATACATAGTGTGAAAGATTGTACAGTACATGATGTGTACTGTAGGCCAGTGGATTTGCAGAGTGCAGAAAGTTCATTGATGTAGCTTCGAATTCCACATTGCAGGCAACCCCGTTAGAAAACTACCACTTGTCAAATGCTGGTGTAGTATCAAAGAAAGACATCCACAACTATCTGAATACTCTTCCCTTTCCCAACTGCATATCTGTTTGAGTCAAAATTTTCCCCCTATATTTCAACCAAAACAATGTACTGTGACAGGTTGAATGCAGATGCAGATATGAGACCTTGTCTGTCTTCGATTAAGCCGAACATTAAAGAAATTTGCAAAAATGCGAAGCAGTTCTGCTTTTCTCACTAATTCTTTTTGTTTTAGAAGCTATAATTATTTTCTTAAAAATACTTGTTACATGTTAATGAGCTTATTGTTATTTTTGAGAGGTAAAGGAATTTAAATTTACAATGTCTATTACAGTAAACATAGATGTAATCTACATAAACAAAAATTTGAGGGGGAGTTTCAGTAACTTTTATGGGTATAAAGTGGTCTGAAATACCTGTTAGAGTGAAGTTATAGAGGGGCTTACATGTTATACTCAGTAAACAGTAGAGTCAGAAATTTTTTGAACAGAAAAGTGATATAATCAAAGTGTCACACAGAGGCATGAGAGTAATCTGGAGGTGACAGATGCATTAGGATGGAACAGTAGATGGGTAGAGCAGTCCCAGTGTCTTAGCAGAGGGCAGGTGTGAGGTGTTAGGCCCCGTTGAGGTTGGGCTAAATGAGAGAGGTTTGTGCAGGTGGTCTTGACCTAGCTCCTGATAGGGTCAGGGAAGAGAGCAGTCACGTGTTCGGTTTGAGATTGGATAACTGGGGTCAAGAGAAGCTGATCTGTAGGGAGTATTGAACCACTTCCAAATGTTTGTAGCACCGCGGTTAAGCAGTTGAGATTGAATAACCAGGTAGAAAGGTCCAATAGAGAACTGAAAGTTGAGACCAGATAGACTTCCAGCTCTTATGGTATCATAGAACACTTCTGATGCTTGAAATTATGAAGAGTTCTTTGTGAGGTAAGCATATGGTAATCTGGTTGCTAAAAATGTATATTTTGGGAGCTAGGTGGTAGCTTATATCAAAATCTGGTAAAATAGGCACTTACTGACTTTTATGTGCTGGGCACTGTTCCGTGCATTCATGCAGTTGTTATGTTTGTGTCTGTGAGTGTGTGTATGGCTTTTAAGCTCTATTAGCCCGTGTCCTTTCATTTTCTTGATTTATTTACAGCATTGTAAAGGAAGTTACTTTCCTGTGTAGAAAAATAAAATGTTTAAACAAGTTATGATCAAGATTTAACCAAAAAAATAGACTCTTTTTACTTTCTTTTAAAAAAAATAACACAATTAGTCTGTGGAGAAACATCTATTTCATACCCCTCTTATGCTAAGTGTTTTTCATAGAAATTCCTCGATACCGTGTGGATGATTTACTAAGGCTTTTTAAAACAGCTGAAAATAACCTCTAACAAGCATCGGATAAAATGAAAAACTCAACAAAATGTGTACTCAGATGAATGATGCTCTGCAGAAATAATGGTGCAAATGAATTATCAAAGTGTGAAATCATTAAAAACAAAACATGTTTGGGTTTTTATTGAATCTTAATTGCAGGCTTATGTATTTTCTTTTGTAAGCTAACTTAAAAGAAAATTGCCTAACTAAATTTTTGGAGGACAGTGTTGTAGGACATATATTGTACCACAATTTACTTTTCACATAAAAGCTGCTGTTCATTTTTCTCCCAGCATTAACATGCATGCTTTCCTCATGTAGGAGAATATATAAAAAACTGGAGGCCAAGATACTTCCTTTTGAAGACAGATGGCTCATTCATAGGATATAAAGAGAAACCTCAAGATGTGGATTTACCTTATCCCCTCAACAACTTTTCAGTGGCAAGTAAGTGGGTTGTGATTGTTGATTCACCTTGTATTTATTTATTTGCATGACTTTATATGTCAGATATCTTAGTATATATGAAAAGCCTATGAAAAAGTTTAGGTTTGTATTGAACAGCAAAGAAATTTTCAGCTTGATAGAATTTCAGTTCCTTAGTGTAGGGATTATTGATAATGTGAAGTCTTACATAATGAATAGTTTAATACTTTTTATAGTCAGCACTTGAATGTGATTATTGTAATTCCCCAAGTATGTACCTCAGGTTTTCCTTTACAAAATGCACAAAGACCTTTGAACTTGGTTGTGGAGTGAACTTGGTTTGAAGGTGTTGCAGTTCTCAGTGCATTTCTAATCACTTTCCTATCATAATCTTAGCTCTTTTAATCGATTGTATAATGAGAAACAAATGATTTTTATCAGAAATTATTTTCTGGGGAGATCTTATGTTTGTAGTTAAATTTTTCTTTCTTAAAAATATCTCACAATGTGTGTAATTCAAACTTACTTAGAAATTATATATTTGAATGTAACACAGAGTAAACTGAAGGATGATGATGATAATGACAATTATTAATTTTATGTTAACCAGGCACTTCAGACTGTTGAGATTACTGATTAATCAATCAAAAGGTTTTTCTGTGTTAATTCAGGAGTAACGCATTCTATGTTATGTTAAAATCAACGTACATAACAGCTAAAATCTGTACCATTAATATAAAAATCTTTAATGGGACACCATTCTTAATTTTGATTTTGGTTTTAGGTTATCTCTTAGCCACATTTGGCAAAGATATGAGGGGAAAGTAAAGCAAAATAATAATAATAATTAATAATAGTAATAATAATAGATAATAATTAAAAAATAACAACAAAAAAATCCAAGATAACTAAAATTCTTGAATATTATAAAAATCATTTTACCATTAAATGGAATCCCAACCTTTTTTATAGATACTGTGTTTTCCTTTTTTTTTTGGCGGGGGGGGTAGTTCCCTGGCTGGGAATTGAACCTAGGCCGCGGCATTGAGAGCACTAAAGCCTAGCCACTACACCACCAGGGAACCCCCTCTTTTGCTTTTTTTAAAGACGATAAAACATTAAACCATAGGGTTTGTGAAGTCATTTGAATGATAAAGATACTAACTTGGAAAAAAAAATCTCTCTATTTATGTAAGTGGATTCTTATTTCATTTCCAAAAAAGTGAGAACACTGTTATTCATATGTATTAGTTAATGAAATTTTCCCCACCCAAATGCTCAATAGATATTTATAGCTGTCTTTCAGTAAAAAATTATTTTAAAAATCTTATTTTCAATTGAAATAATATCTGGTATTTCTTATTGACTTAAGAACACATTTTTCTTCTAAATATCTTGCTTTTGCTGAAAGTGATAGAATTTGGCTTTTAAAACATGAGCAGCATACGTTACCATATCCTACCCAAAGCCATGATAGTTTCTTACTTTCTCTATTTTACTACCAAATGCTATTGGTTTGTTTGAAATAATATATGGAAGTACAGAACTCCTGTATCTGCTGATCAAAATGCAGCATTTTTTGACCTTATGAAATTTCACACCCCAGCAAGTTTTAAAGACATACTGTATGTCACAGTCTGCCAACATCTGCTCCAACGCTTCCACTGGCAGAGGCTGAATAAATGCTGCACTCGTGGGGAGAGATCCTGTTTAGTGACTGACAGGCAGCTTATCCACGGAATCAGTATTAGTCGACATCTGTAATCTTGTATAATCAAGTTGTTGTAGGTAGTGGACTCGAATGAACCAGTAACGTTGGAGACCAGCTTCTTAGCTTTCAGAAGTGTGTTACCATGGATCTTACACTGAAACAGTTTTAAACTGATGATTCTTAAACCTTGATTTATTGCAATCTTAAATTTTATAATTAAGAATTACCTGAGGAAATCGTGAATAGTGACATGGGCACCGATGGTGGAAGAAATGGTTCAGATTTCAGCTTTGCTGTAAGCCATGAGTATGATCTTGGGCAGGTCATTTCTCTGACTCGCTGTGGTCTTTAGTTCCTTCATGAGCATAGTGAGAACACTTGGATTCAATGAATATGTAAGGCCCTTTTTGTCTCTAACATTCCGTGAGTCTGTGAGGGGCAGATTGAGCAGGGAATAAGAATTAAATAAATTAACACAGAAAAGTATATTCTAGGTGGAGGGTAATGAAGTGTTTTTAGGAGACGTTAAAAGAAAGAACAGTTGGAAGAAGTGAGGGTTACTTCATCTATAGTTTCCCTGTTGTCTCGCCCCATTTAGTACATGAAAAAAGAGACTATTTTACAAGGTATTTCTAAGGTATGTTGGGAATTGTTGTACATACATATATTCCACTGATAGCTACAACGAGTCCCCTATGTTTCCTGATAATCAAAAATTTATTTAAAATTAACCTATGTGGGTTTTACTGGAATTTTACCCAAATAGGCTTTTTATCAATATGAAAAAATAAAGTATGAGAACTGGAAGTGACTTAGAATTGATCTTTAGTATCTTTATTAAATTTCAGATTCCTTCCTTTCTGATATAAAATGTCCAAAAAAGATAGTTTATACTCACTGTTTCTACTTCTCAACTCACTGCAGTCTAGCTTTCTCTTATTTACTTGATTGAAATCACTTTTAATAAGTTATCCAGTGACCACTCCATTGCTAAGGCTAGTAGACATTTTTCAGTTCTTTTCCTGGATTTACGAGTATCAATATACTGTCATTTAAAAATGTTATTCCGCTCCCCAACCCATATTTTGTGACATTTTTCCCCTGGATTAAGAGCCTTGAGATTTGATTTGGGGTGGGAGTTCCTACACTTAAATTGCTAGATATCCTTTGGCATGCAGAATATAAACTCTGCATGCCCTGTAAAATCTGGATAATAACATTCGACCTTCAGTGTTCAGGTAGATCAAATATGAACTATGTGTGTAAAGGTGCCTTCTAAATATAGTGCTGTAGACATGTAAGCAATAATAACTTTTTTTAAAAGAAAGGTACATCTGTAATCAGGTATGTGTTTTGGTAAATTATGAATTATAGATTCAGTTTATCTTTGCACAGGAAGCATTGCATTTTGACTGAAATAATATTGGATTGACATAAGCAAAGGTACGTCAAGCATGATAGGTTGCCTAACCAGTAGTCATGGTCTTTATCACTTTGACAGTTATCAGTCCAACACAGAAGTAGAAACAGTTCCTCAGGGGAGAACTGGAGCATTTGTGCGTGTGTCCTGGGGCTCAACCTACTTTTGATCTGGCCTCTTCTTGCTGTCAGTGAGGGGATGGGAGAAGTCCCAGTAACGTCCTCAGGAGTATCTCATAGAATTTTGCCTCCTTCCAGGTCGCAAATATTGGCCCACTCTGACAATATTGCTTTCTTCTCTGAAACCTTTCATTAATCCCTCTAAAAAAATGGTTTGGTCTGCATTTGTTAGGCCAGTTTTAAAAGGGAAATGCCATATTTACTCACTGATCAATTTTTCTTCTTCTGTTTGAAGGAAAGTAAGGAAATTATGGGGCTTAAACCTCCCAGAAAACATCCTTAACTCTGAATAAATGAATAATAGACTCAGAGATTATAAATATGTAGAAAAGACCTGTTGATTCCTACTAATGCTTCCACTGTAGCTGTTCATGGGCATAGAGGAACAGCTGTGATTTGATTCTTAGTCTTACATAACACATGACACAACCTAGAATAACAGCTTTATAAATCTAGAATAATCCTATGCGATGTAATATACAAGGATTAGGAGAGATCAGAATAGCTCATTTTAAAGAGTTTATTAATCACTAGAACCATATTAGATACTAAATGGAGTATTAAATACAAGTTTTTTTATATGTAGGAATTTGTCATTGACTCTGGAAGACATTCACATAAAACACATGGCCAGTGGGAAGAGAAATGAATTAATTGCCACAATAAATGTTACAGAGAATAAGCACTGTAGTAGAAGTGAGAGACGAGGTACAGGTAAGCTGGGTGACTGGCTGTTCATGAGATGAGGCTAACATGAGCTCTGCAGACAGATGATATGTAGGGCTTTTGGAAGAAGGAGGACATTCTCAATGGAGTTAACAACATAAGCAAACATGACATCTGAAATAACAGAGTAGATAAGTAGTATAGGCAATTTCCTAGATCAGCTACGTCCAACCTTTTGGCTCCCCTGGGCCACATTGGAAGAATCATCTTGGGCCACACATAAAATACACTAATAGTAGCAATAGCTGATGAGCAAAAAAAAAAAAAAAAGTTGCAAAAAGTATTCTCATAATGTTTTAAGAGTTTGTGTTGGGCCACATTCAAAGCCATCCTGGGCCGCAGGTTGGACATGCCTGTCCTAGATGGATAGAGAATTTTTTGGAGACAAAGTTAAGATTTAGCTAAGTTGTAATCAGATTGCAAAAAGTCTTGCTTGAGTACCAGTTGGGTGTTTTTAAATGGAAATCAGTTGGAAACCACTGGATGCTTTTGATCACAAGGTGTCCAAATTACTATTTGATCAAAGAACAAAAAATAAAAAATAAAAAAAGAACCTGCCTGGTTGTGGTGTGCAGTGGAAGGGATACATCCTGACAAATAGTTCTCTTTCTCTTCCCCGCATGATTCCGTCAGTCAGCAAGGGATCATCTTGTTTTCCTTCCTTTGCAGACTCACTCATGGCTGCTGGTCCGCTTAGGTTCTTCATCAGTTCCCCCTGATTACTTTGATGATCTCCTAATTGATCTCCTGCCTTCCAATATTCCCTTCTTTGGAGTGTTGGTAAAGCAACACGTCCGATGTATTCATCTTCCAAAAACAGTTTCTTTGCAAATACCATCTCTTTCTTTGCTCAGATAAATCTGATTTTCTTCCATTCTCACAAGAGGAAGGTGAGAATTATTATTTTTTTTTAATACTTATTTTTTTTTTTCTTTTTGAGTGGTTCCCTGGCTGAGAATCGAACCCAAGCCGTGGCATTGAGAGCCCCGAATCCTAGCCAGCCCACCACCAGGGAACCCCCAAGAATTATTATTTTTGATGTATTATGTATCAACAACCAAACACTTGGCCAGAATCATTACTGTGTTTATACCCTACATATTTTAAGTATTCCTTGTTTCTGCCATTGCTCCTTAACGTTCCACACATTTTTCCTTTTCACATACGTTGCTTCATTCTGTTAGGTTCAGTCACATACAGAATTCCTAACCCTGTTTTTTGCTTCGAGTAATTTTTAGACCATTTTATATACTTAACCATTTGCAGATTTGGTGCTTTTTATCCCTCCTCAATTATGATCAGATTTTTAGGCAAAAAGTGAGTTATGTCTGGTGTTTCTCATTGTAAGAAATAGATGCCTTACTTAGAAATCCATCGTAAGATGAATTACTGTAAACTTAATCAAATTTACCTTCTATCTGTCATTTTTATGGGTATTACTATATTCAGATATTTGCAAAATTTAACCTATAACCTAAGTTTAGAATGGGGAATGGAGAAAACCTATTCGAAAATCACTTTAAAAGGAGATAGTTTATAGAAAATAACAGAGTAATAATGGCATATTTAGTTCCATATTACCTTTCTCTCATTCAAATCACTTCAATTTGACAAGGAAAAAATTTCCACAGAATTTCTACTTTTCCCTCCTTTTATCTATTAATACATTGCACACCCAGTGTACCGTAAAGAAAAAGAATAATCCCATTTTAATGGCTATGACTGTGGCAGTCTCGAGTCTCCAATCCAGCTGCTAGGTGTGAGAGCGACCATCGCACATCTAACGATTTCATCAGCAGTATGTCATCTACAGACATAAATTTATGGGGGTATCATTTGTGTTTCCTGTTATTGTAGATCAGCTCTCTACTTACTTCCTTTATTATAACACTATGGGTGACCTGCTCAGATTCCTGTTAGATCCATATCTGCCCTGGTATCTTTTTTTTTTTTTAATTTTTAAAATGTATTGGGGTGACATTTTTTATTTTATTACTTTTAAAGCCCTAGTATCTTTCATGCTCTTTCACCCCTCTTTCCTGATTTACTCTGAAGCTGATCTATTTAGTCTTTATCTTCTTCGCCTCATGCATCAGAATATAAATTCACGTAAGGTTTATGTAGAATCATAAACTTCTCAGGGGTTCCCTGGTGGTGTAGTGGCTAGGTGAGTCATAAACTTCTGGAGCGCGGTGACTATGTAGACTAATTTTACAAATTCCCTTTAACATTTCTTATAAGATCTGGCAAACTGGTGGAAGATCCCTGGACTTGGAGTCAGAAGACCTGAGTTTGAGTCTTGGTTCTGCTACTTGGCTGGCTGTGTGACCTTGGGCAAATCACATAACCTCTTGGATCTTTTCTTCTCATCTTTAAGCATGAGATTAATAATAGCTTCTTCTCAGAATTATGATGAGGGTTAAATGAGATAATACAGGTGAAGACACTTTGTGAATTATAAAATGCTGCGCAACCAAAGTACTAATGTAAGACAGCAGATGCTCGGTAATATTTGCTCAGTGGAGTTAAATGGAAGTCGCTCTTCTCCGTCCAGCTAAATTACATCGCAGTGCGGGAGGACACTTCATGGAGATTTTTAAAGACCATCATCACACGGTTTAAGTAGACCCTGTTCGCAGCGACCTCTTACAGTTGCGGCCTGCAGCTGTTGCTTGCTTGTCGGGGACGGTGGGGAAATCCCGGTTTCATTTTCATGCCAAGGACTCGACCCCTGAACCACGCCGTGGCTGCTTCTGGCCGATGAAGAGGACACTGCTGGGGCTGAAAGGGCAGCACCCCTCGCCCTCCACGGGGGAACGGGGTGCCACCCAGATGCTTCTAAGCCTGGGTTTTGGAAGCGGAGCTTATGCAGGTGGAGGAAGACTCCTACGACCATCGTTGCTCCCTTCTTAGTCAGAGGTGGTTTTTGCTTTTTGACAAAGGTAATAAAATCCTCTAATATCTTTCTGACTGTTTCAAGAGGGTCCTTGGGTTGCTATCCCGTGGGGAAAGATTAAAATTAATTGGGGTCTTCCACTGGATGGTTGCTTTTCTGGCACGATGGAGGATGCAATGGGGATTGTTCTTAGGGGAAGGCAGGCAAGGAGCGATCAGCTTTACATTCAGTGATGTGAGGGCGTAAAAGAGGTCCCTACAGAAACCACCTTCCTTCCTCCTTCCCTTCACTCCTTCATTCTCCCTTCCTCCCCGCCACCATCCTCGTCTCTGTCTGTGTCTCCGAACTTCTCCCGAGGGCAACAGGCCATTGTCACTTATCCAGAGATACTTAAGTAAAGGAACACCCTACACGTAATTCTTGTGACTGAATTATTCCGAGATACTTTAACCTCTGACCCCTTCCTTGACTTCCTTTCCTGATCATCCCAAACAACAACCTCACACATTCCCTCTGTTTTGAAATTTTCTACCTTGTATGAGTATGATTTAAAGTAACACATTTTTGAAACATACAGGAGTTACCAGAAATAACTTTAAACGTAGTTTTAGCAAATCTAAGCTCTAATGAATGTTACGCGAGTTTTTATGGAGGGTTCATTGTGTTCTCAACATTGCACCAGGTTCTGAAGGGAAAGGAGAAGGAAATAAGGAAGGAAACCAGCCTTTCTGTGAGCGTTGCTGTGTGCCAGGACCTTTCACATATGTTATCTCAGTTAATGTTCACAGCAGCATCTGAGGTTACATATCATGTTCTCCGGCTTCAAGAGACTGAACCGAGTGACGTGACTCGCGTTAAGTCATTTCCCTGGCAAAGGGTAGAGCCAGAGCTTTCAACCCATGCCTGCCAGAGGCCAGCCCTGAGGCCTGTGTCCCTGCTGTTAACCCACAGACACATAGAGCCCTTGGCTTTGGCTTTGGAGAATTGATAGTCTCGTAGCCAGAACCTGCCACAATCCCTTGCAGTTGGTATTTTGAGATGTTTTGGGGTTCACTTCTAAAATAAGTTTATAATTAATAATACTGAGTTAGAGTTTAGGAAAGGGAGGGTTTACCACATCGAGGACTGGATCATCAAGAAAAGCTTCATTGGAAACTGAGATTGTTTGGAGAAACAGGAAGATTTCAGAACCTGAAGTACACTCCAGGTAACAGGAATAGCATTCATTTGAACTTCACCTGAATGTCTTGTTTTTGCTTCACATGGGCATGAAATTCTCACACGTGAATGAAAGCGCCAGATGGTGTGTTGTTTCTTTAATCCCTGTATAGAGTGAAAAATATCAAAGGAGCAAAAAGGATAAACGATAGGAATAAAAACGACAATTGAAATATTTAGCAGAGTGCCGTAATCGTTCCCGACACGTTGCTTTCTCAGGATCGGAGTTAGGCGGTAGGTCCCCTGTTAGCTCACCTGGCATTTTATGTGCAAGTTTTGCAGTGACATTGCTGTTCATCTCCTCATAGAATAGAAAATAATTTTACTGATGCAAGTAACTACTCCATTTTATAATAAAATCCCATCTTAAAGACGATATTTTTTCTTTAGCTCAAAAGATTTTAGACTCTTTTAGGAAAGGGTACAATATCTCTGGTTCTGTTTGTTTAAAAATGTCCAATGACTGTCTTATTTCATCTTAATACCTACCCCAGGCTTTCCCCTCCTTACCCCCTTCCATCTCTGAGGGGTGAAGATCATTCTGTGTGCACACGGTCACTACTCATTTTTGACCTGATTCATTTACAGTTCATTTTTCGTTAAGTTAAATATGGATGTCTACCTGATTTATTTAATATTTATATTTTAACTGAAAATTTTATTTTCTAGACAGTAGAGGTTAATGTGTAATTTTTAAAATTGTAACTTAGAAATGATTGTATGCACATCATATTCGGTGCTTTAATTCCATCTTGCTTGTATTTAAGTACATAAGAAATGAGGAGGGACTTCAGGAAGTAAGGGAAGAGAATTGACATTTTTTGAGCCTACTATGTGTGAGGTGCTTTCTTTTTATGCTTACATTCCATCCGGACAAGAACATCATGAAATAAAAATTACCTTAAAAAAATACACACACAAAAACTAGATGATGAGAGTAAGACCTAGGGAAATTAGGAAACTTAGCCAGGGTCTCACAGCAAGTGTGTGGCAGACCTGTGGTTTGGACCCTGGTCTAACACCTGACTTGAGTGCATTTAATCATAGCTGGGGTTCAGAGATGACAGCTTTCTTCAAGTAATGCTTAGTCAGCATTGTGGGGTGCCAAATGTTACACTCAGTAGTTTCATAGCAGACTCTCACTGTGCTCGAGAGTTGCAGTTTATGTAATAGTGATGCTAATGCTGGAGCAGAGGGCATGGCAGAGGTAGCCAGGCTGATTATTTGATAGACATTGATCATGTAGTATTGGGTCAGTCACTTCACCACCTTGGGAACCACCCTGGGACTCAGAGTTCTGTTATCTGTGACAAGAGGGAGTTAGAATGAGGGATTTCGAAAGTCCTTTCTTCTTGAATCCCATGACTTGATATCAGGAGCAGATAATAATTTCTTAAAACATTCAGTCTACTAAGAATTAATAATAATTATCCCTTGTTGAGCACCTTTGTGCTTGCCCTTTCCATATATGTACATTGTTGATCCTGATAGCATTTCTGTAGGGTACACAGTATCTGGATTGCAGCTGGGGAAACTGGGCTCACGGGGTCTGCCAGAGGTCACGCATCTATTAGCAAGGGAATGGGAAGCTAAACCCACAGCTTTCGGGTTGCAAGGCAGGCAGGCGTCTTTTCCACACCACTGTTTCGCGGAAGCATCTCTGGCTGCCTTGGGGTCTTGAAATGAGAGATTTTCTTGCTGGGCAGTTCAGAGGTGTGGGCTTTCCCTGGGTCTGGACTAGTTTATATGTTAGTATCATGGATCAAATCTTGTCATTCTCACCTAGTACCTGAAGATGTGTTTCAGAGCTTCTGGATATTTGTATTTAAGGCAACTGAAGCTTAATGTAGAGGATTCACTAATACAGAAGTCACAGGAGAAACACTGATTTTTAGAGGCAGAATCATCTGGATATTTGCTATGAATCATGATAATTTCACTTTTAACAAATTGGACTTGGGCACATGTTTTGTAGATGTCTCTGCAGTTATACACTAAATCACTGCCTTTCTGTTTTTACCGCCTATATCTTTATGTTAATTTACAAGCCTTTATTTTATTTTGAGTAAAGTTAAATGAGGCCTAAGACCCCAGTGTGTGGGGGAAAGACCTTTAAGCTTTGGAATTTAGGGAAGCTAGAGAGGCATTTTTTGGGGGTTGGAAATGATACATAATCAAACAGATGCTAATGAAAAAATGAAATGTAGAGAAAGAGAAAAGAGACTAGGGTGCCTGTTTGAAAGTTGTATAGAGGCGAGTACATTGCCCCTTTATTACAATAATGTTTCTGCACTATAATAAGGTCTTTCATTGCAAGTTCAGCTTTTTTCATTCATTTGTTTTGTGCTCTGCTTCCTGTTACTAATTGTCAGCACAATAGTCTTCCAACTATCAAGTCTCAGTGTCCTTTTGGACCAATTTGTCATTGTCTTTCTCCCTCACCCCCAGCCCATGCACTCAGAATCTATTACTATGGTTGCATTTTTAGACATTTGAAACATGCCAGAATAGTTCATGATAATTGAGTCATCCAACCAGCAACAGTTACTGCTTCCAAAAGCGCACTGATAAAGTTCTGATCCTATGGGATACTCTTAGAAAGTAATTAAAAATAAACATATAATACTCTCTTTATAGCATTATTTCACATGCATCGTTTCCTTTGAGAGCTTCACAATCATCTGTGGAAAAAAAGACATTTTGTGAAAATATTTTTGTTAGCTTGTATTATTGATAGATTTACTGTTTACATCATAGATTCTTTGGAAATCTTTGCCTCTAAGGCAGTTACATTTTTCCTACTAATGGCTATTCTTATAGAGTATTTTATCATGACTAAGGTATCAACAAGGTTGGCCTTGATTGAAAGGTCTGAACAAGTTCTGATAGTAGCCTCCAGGCAACTGTAATAACATGTTAATTCTTGTTAGATTTTTAACATTTTAACCAATGAAACTATCACAATTTAGCTAATTGGTTAAGGAATATGTAACAACCAGACGCCATTCTTGTAGATCAGGGATTCCCCAATCCCCAGGGCACAGACCCATACCTGTTAAGGAACTGGCCGCACAGCAGGTGAGCGTTGGGCCAGCTAGCAAAGCTTTGTCTGTATTTGTCTGTATTTGCAGCCGCTCTGCATTGCTGGCATTACCGCCTGAGCTCTGCCTCCTGTCAGATCAGCAGCAGCATTAGATTAGTTGTATAATTATTTCATTATATGTTAAAGTGTAATAACAATAGAAATAAAGTGCACAATTAATGTGATTTGCTTGAATCATCCTGAACCCCGACCCCCATCCCTGTCCATGGAAGAATTGCCTTCCTGGTGCCAAAAATGTTGGACCGCTGTTGTAGATAATGGTTTTGAGTAACTGGCAGTTAGGGGAGGGAAAACAGCCGTCGGAGCACGTGCGTCTTGATCTGTGTGTATATTCTTTACTTGCCCTGGTGTCATTGATAAGTGACCTGAAGTAGTGAATCTATAGTAGAAATTGTCCCACTGATGCAAATGGAAGCTTGGGTGTTTAAATTGTAACTTAGAGTTAATACAAAATAAGCTGATTATTCTTGCAGTGATCACCTTTAAACATCAGTGCCCAATGCAATATCCTGATGCTTAACTTGTGATGGAGTTTCTTTAACTACAAATGTCTTTATTTCAGAGATCCATCAATATATTTTATGTTTTAAAAAGTTGTTTTCCAGTTCAACCATTTAAGCCTTCTGGTGTTATAACTCAGCATTCATTAATTATAAGTAGAACCTATTATTGTGCCTTTGTTTTTCACATTGAATGTTATAGAATTTACTTTTTAAAGAATAAAATTAGTATTTAAAACAGGTGAAGAGGTTGAAATAAAATTTAATCTTTTAAATAAAATCTTGAGCGCGTTATCCAGAACGTTTCTTTTTGGTATGTAGTTTTTGATGTGGCATGTTGCAGTTCCTTTAATTGGCTTTTAGGTTTACAGAGAAATTACAGCTTTGAATAAACTTGGTAGTCTGTGATGCAGAATGGTGTAAAGTAAGTAGAATGTTTGAAATTTATCTTGTAGTTTGACTTGATCAGGTGACTATTAAATGCTGTATAACAAATTACTGATAAGTATTCATGGATTATAATACAATAAAAGTTATTTACCTGGTATTTTATATAAGACACTCACATTATTCATGTGTATTAAATAGTTCCAGAAGTCACAGATTATAATTTGATTAATAGCTTTTCAGAATCCCTAGCTGAAGTTTCCACTTCTATTTTTAAAATTTAAATTGGCCTAGCTTGAGTTGGGCATCTTTGTGTAACTAAAATGAAAATATTCTCCTAAAGAAGTATTGATTATTTATTAAACACCATCCATGTTAAGAATTCCCTTTAAGGCTCCTGAGCCACTTTCTTTGCTCAAGCCCTTACCTCTTTGGAGTGTACTTTCTCCTCAATAAACTACCTCTTTGTTTCACCACTTTAAAAAAAAAAAAAAGAAAGAAAAAAGAATTCCCTTTAAGAACAGGAGTTTTTAGACATGAATGCTGTTCTGAAAACTTTCATGACATGTTTTTCTTCATTTTACAGAGATCTGGGGATGTGTTCATGGTTCTGTATTATGGCTAACATAAAAGAACCCAAAGTTTTTCTGTTTACTGCTTACTATTTTAACGTGGTACTCTGAAATTTCACCTGTAGTGAATTCGGACTCAGCTCTTGAATTATGTTTGTGTATGTGTAGCTGTTAACCTGAGACACTGGGAGAGTCTTCTCTTGGTGGATTTGACCCAACTACCATTTGAGTATCCTCAACCAGCTTTTGTGACTTTTTTTTTTTTTTTTTTTTTTTGCTTTTTGGTATGTGGTTGGCTCCCTGGCTGGGAATCGAACCCAGGCCACAGCGCTGACAGCGCCAGCGCCGAAATCTTAAGCCACTACACCACCAGGGAACTCCCTCAACCAGCTTTTGAAAGCTGCTTCTCTCTTGTACAGTTTCAGTCTAATGGATATTATTTACAAATTAGATTCATTTATAGAGTATTTTATACTAAAACCGATGAAGTATAGGTTTTTTTCTATTATGCCAGTTGTTCGTAATTGCATGTAATATTTTGGTTGAATTGGAGGACCTGATTAAAACCTTTCTACCATTAGTGAAATATACCTTATAATTACCTGTGTGGAATAATAATAATAATAATAATAATAATAATAATAATAGAGTTTGGTATGTGTTGTAAGCTTGTATTAATAGAATTTCTTACCGTGCCCAGAATCTTGCATAGTGCTTGGCCCATAGCTGTCATTTGTGAGTCCACGAATACTTAGCATAGTTAGGCAAAACAGCCAAGTTGTGTATAATTACTTAGGTCATTATATTATTATTGTAATATTTTTACACAACCATCCTGTATGTACATACAAATATTTTATTCTTTTCTAAACAATTACTTTTCAGTGGTCTGCTTGGAAATGGTAATTAAAGTAATCACCTCTGTTACCACTTCTTAAATTAGAGTACTGATAATCACTTGGAATCTCATGTAGTATTTTAAGTAAAATGATAGGGTTGGGAAGTTCTTTAAATTACAGCATTTACACATTAGGTATAGTGTTGAAATATGCTTCCTTTAAAGTTTTCCTTTAATTTCTGATTGTGCTCCTGAATATGAGAAACCTGAGGGGCGTAGAGACATAAAGCATTTTGCCTCCGATCACACAGCTAGTAAAGTGTGATAGAGGTTGGATTTGAGTCTGGTTTTGTCTGTAATGGTAAAGTCTGCTAACTCAGTTACCTTGGTATCAAGACAACGGAAACCTTGAGTAAGACCGAATGGGCGCACCTCAGATTGAACATTCTTTCTTCCCTTTCTGTCCTTCCTCCCTCTACTCCATAGTTAATTCTTGAGCATTTCTGTCTGTTCTCCATTCTTTACAGTAAAAGCCAGTTGGTCAGTTGCTCAAGCATCAAATATCTACTCTATACTTTTAGGTTTTATCACAGATGTCGATGTGTGAGGAAGAGTTGTGCATGTAATTCCTAACTTTCAAGTGACTTATCTAGCTCAGACATCAAATTAACACACGTTAAGCATCTGTGAGACAGTGTAGTGAATTACTGGCTGGGAGTTTTATAAAGAAGTAAATGGGAGGGAGGGTGGGCTTCAGGGACAATCAGATTAGGTGTGGTTTTATGGCTCCTCAGGAGGCCTAGGCATTGGGCAGCGAGAGTCAGGAATAGAACTGCGTCAGTGGGAAAGCCAGGCAATAGCAAATGCTAACAATCAGAAAAGAAGATCACTCCACATTTTCATTCTGGATGATGGAAAAATTAGGAAACCTGAAGGAAAAATAGATTTTTCGGGTAAGAGGTTAGTGAGTTTGGTTTTCAGTGTAGTACCAGTAATTCAACCAGGTAGAAATATCTACTGAATAGTTAATTAGGCATGTCTGTCATAACATAGATATCCAAGATGGAAGGAAGTTTGGATTTTGATATTGGTAAGCTGAGAGATGATGGCTAAAACCATGAAAGCTTGTTAGAACAGAGAAGAACCCTGCCTAGAGATTCTTGGGTGAAGGATCTAAGTACTGTAACGGTAAAGTGTCCATAAAGAATTAGTTCAATGTGATTAGTGACTTGGTCCTATAAAGACATAGAAGTGGTAGTTAATAGTTATATAGTCCGTTTGGCTGGTTAGTAGGGCATGTGGACAGACTAGGTGATGGATTGGAAAGGAATACGGAGGTCAGGGTTTGACAACCTTGAATGGAGAGCCATCAAATGCTGTGAGGTTGCAATGGTTGTGTTTCGAATAGAGCTCTATTGTTCTCAACTGTTTCTTTCTTAGTTTAAGTATAAGTATATTCAAAGAGACATTTTATTTCTAGAGTGCCAGTTGATGAAAACAGAACGACCAAAGCCAAACACATTTATTATCAGATGTCTCCAGTGGACCACTGTCATAGAGAGAACATTTCATGTAGATACTCCAGAAGAAAGGTAAAAATAATTTTTTCTCCATTTTGTGAAAAATCAACAGTCAGTCTAAAGAAAACATGATTGCATGTGTAGAAAACTCAGAAAAATAAAAACTACTAGAACTAAGAAATGAATTTAGTAAGGAAGCAGGATACAAGGTCAACATACAATATAAGCAAGTATATTTCTAAGTACACTAGCAAGAAAAATTTGAAAATGAAATTTAAAAAACCTTCACACTAGCATAAAGGAATATTTTTATGCTACTAGAAATAAATTCAATTAAAGATGTGCAGGACCTTTTCACAGAAAATTATAAAACATTGCAATGGGAAATTAAAGACTTGTGTAAATAGAGAGCTATACCATGTTCGTGGATTGGAAGACTGTATTAATAGATTTAATGCAATGTCATTTAAAATCCTAATAGACTTTAAGAAATCAACAAGCTGATTTAAAAATGTATATGATAATAAATGATCCTTAATCTGATGATGGGACAACTGTCAAAAAAAAAAAAAAAAAAGCTTTATACTGGTACCCAAGACGCTTATTATTTAAGCTACAATTTATGCCTATTATTTTTTTAAAAATGAAACTTACTTATAATCTGGGAACAATGAAAGTTGTTGGCTTTGAAAATCTTTTCTTAGAACTTCTGTTAGACCGTGGTGAAGATCTTGAGTATTTCAATGGTGGACTTAAACTGGCTAAACAAAACATTTTAAAAGTGGTCCCCCAGCAAACTTTTGGGGACCACTTTACTTTTTGGGCAAGATGTGTACAGACAATTAAAATTTAACAGTAGTTTTAAAGGATTATAAGTGAATTTTCTTGTAATTTTTTCCCCTGTTTTTCATTTAACATGCCTCTAGCTAAATACTACCACAAACTTTAGGCCTGTAATGTAAAATGCCTTTGGGATTAATTTCACCTTGGAGTAAGGGCGGGAGATTATGTTTATGTGTATATGTGTATGTTATCCTGGAATAGACTTTGTGTACATTTCATATTTTATAAAAAGGACGTAACTGAATTGTTTACCATCCTCTGAACGAGAAAGTCTACTTGTTTTTATAGGGAAGAATGGACAGAAGCTATTCAGGCTGTAGCAGACAGACTTCAGAGGCAAGAAGAGGAGAGAATGAACTGTAGTCCAACTTCACAAATTGATAATATAGGCGAGGAAGAGATGGATGCCTCGACAACCCATCATAAAAGAAAGGTAGAAAATAATAACTTATTCTCCTACTTAGCACATTTATGTGTATGGAAGAAATATGCTAAAAACTGCCATGTGGGAAAAATGTAAGCCGATTATCTTCCATGTGGGTGTTTGATTTTTATGCAGGTGAATATAAAATGCTTGTCCATGTTTAAAATCAGGTAACTGAACCATCACTTCATTTCAGTGCTTCAGCCCTTAGCACTGAATGCTGACAGGGCTCATTAGGGAACTGTGACTGGTGTGCTGTTATACCACTTTCTAACTCACATTTGTCCCTTACTGTTTTAATACCATTTTGGAAATTTGGAAATAAAATGCCGTTCCTAACAATTTGGTCCCTTTCCACTTGGCATTCCGGGGCACTTCTCGCCTGGGCCTCGGCCTCTCTGATGTCACTAGGAAAGTGAGCGGTCTTGAAAGAATCGTTTTTTATTTTGATGGCTGCTCCTGAGCCAATGAGGGAAACAGACTTTTCCTTCCCTTAGTGCTCCAGAATGGTAAGCACCAATTTATACATTGATGGGCCTTGTAAATTACATTTTTCGTGGCTGTGGAAAACTCAAAAGCAACTACCTTAATGTAAGAAATGATATTTTAAGATTAAAGCTGTAGCTGTTCCAAATAGGTGAACATTAGCATTTATCATGTTAGAATGTATTTGTTATAATAGAGTATAAATCAATCTTCAGGTAGGAAAACACGAGTTTTTGCAGCAATTGTCCATGTACTTTTGTATTAGCACAGTGATTCAGACCTCTCTGGAGTTATATTGCCTGAGTCCAAATCCTGCTTCTGTGTGCGAGAGGTATGAACGTGGCGAAGTATTACACAGCCATAGCTTAGAGTCAGTTAATTACCCTTCCCTGAAGTTCCCATTCTATTAGAATAATATTCTGTTCTCGATCATGGCCAACTGTCTGAGAACCCTTTGTGTCTTCATTAAAGACTTACCCTTTGGCTGGTTGAATTGAATCCCTCTTTAATGTCAACTTAACCCCCTTGTTGCTCAGTCATTGCAAAAATAACACAGTCTCGCTTTGCCTACCTACTCAGAGATAAAGAAGCTCCTTTTGCAAATGTATGTGCACATGTACCCCATTAACTTGAAATTTAACTATGCTGATAATTTAAAATCAGACTCCAATTAATCTTACCTTTTGAAATACAAACTACTCCATTCAATGACAAGCTATACCAGCTGGACACTGTTTAATTCTGTGGAGTTCCTAACATTCTGCTTAATCACAAAGATTAATAATAAGATACTGTCGAGGAAGTTAGAGGTTGAAAATGAGGAGTTTACAGCACCCTAACTTAGAAATGATTTTACTGATGGATGGAAGAATTTTGGAAAGAATATGGAAATTTAGCAGAAGGATGTTTAATGGACACAAAAGATGTCAACATGGAACAGTATGGGAGGATCTTATTTTTTTTTTCTGTTAAGGCTGATTATAAATAAAAGGAATATATACTGTGCTTAATAAAAACATAATATATATTCCTCTTTTCACAATTACTGGCATCTTAGAATTCATCACTTTCACTAGTTAACACTTGTAATTTATTATGAGCTTTTTTTGTTCTAGGTTCTGAGCAGTACTTTTATGTATCTTACCTTTACATAATTCTCAAAAGAATCATCTGAGGTAGGTGCTGTCATTATCCCATCTGAGGGTTGAGACATCTGACATTCAGAGAATATAAATACTTGTTCAAGCATGTAAGGATTTTCACTTACACAGTGTACAACTTCAGTGTGCAACTTCTTTTCATCGATTCCTACATCTTGGCCTCACTAACCTCTATAATGGTTATACTCACTACATAACCAAGTTATGCTAGAAACAAAGTACAGGTATGTTCTCCCGTGACTGTGCTCAGGTTCTCAAATTATTATCTCAAACTGTCGGACTGAAACAATGTTTGGATATTAGTTAATTTCATTTTATATGAGAAGATTCTTGCAAAAATCAGAATTTTAATATTACACAGTAGTGATAGAAAATGAGATCTCTGGGTTGTACCACCTGGGTTGAAGTCCTGGGTCTACCATGTGTGCAGTTGTGTGGACAGTTTCCTAATCCTCCTGTCCTTCAGTCCCTTCATCTATAAAAGGGAGGCAGCAGTGGCACTTAATTAATATAGTCGAGAGGATTAAAATGAGGGGGTGCATGCTAAGTGCTCAATGAGTAGTAGCTGTTTGTTAGCTGGTATCCACTTCATCCACATAAAGAGTTAAAAACATACAACATACACATACTTTGAACATTCTGTGAGAATTCCCTCACTGAAACTGAGTCTGCAAAATGAAAACTTAATGGGAATATTTTGCATTTGGGGGATTCCATGCCTTTATTTGACCTGTATCTGATTTCCATTTTTTAAAATTTTATTGATTTTAAAATTAAATAGCATAAAATAGTTTTAAATGACAAAGAGTACAGAAAAAGAACTTTGTCCTATTACCTCTTCTATAATGGTCTAATAACTTGATTAAAAATGGTGAAATATTACCACTGCTTCACTTAAGATAAGCAACTCTAGGAATATATCCTACATGTGTATCAGTTATAAAAAGAATGAGAGAAGTTCAGATTATTTTTAATTTCAGATTGTAAACACAGCTACTCTGAAATAAGAATACCCTTCTCATGATTTATGGAACCCCTTTTCTCTTTTGTTCACTTTTTGAAAATTGAGGAGTAGGGTACAGAGAACAGCTCCATGCCCGCTTCTCTGGGAGCCGCTGGGTATCACCTCATGATTTAGGTATGAAGTGTAAGCCTTCTGGCTTCCCGCTAAGTCTGACTCCAGTCCTTGGAATTTTCTTACCCAATGCCGGGCTACAGTAGCTCGAAGCAATGGTTAGCGTTTGGAGAAAGCGAAGGGAAGAGACGGTGGGACCTGCAGAAATCCCTTCATCTCTCTCTCTGCCTCCTCAAAGAGGACAGAGTGCAGAATCATATGGACACTGACCAGTCAGATTAGAGCTTCCCCTTGTCCCTGAAGAACCGGAGCAAGAGGGAGGGGTGGAGGTGGGGCAGAGGGGTGGACTTCTCCAGGGCCCCCCTTCTGCTCATTGTCCCCTCAGAGCTTTATTCGGTTCAGATCTTACATTGTTAGTGTATATGGGATTTCTCTTTCTTGACCAAATTTACCAAAACTTCTCTATGCTTTTTTTGAGAGATTCTTTGTATTGCCCTTAATTATATATTCATATTTTTAACCTAATTTTTAGACTAGACAGTCGCTTTCTCATATTCTGGTGTGTGTATGTGATTTGAATATATTTATTAAAGCATGTGTTGTATTTGCACATGTATTTCTTAACCTAAAACAACCACACTGATATGTAAAATACTTCCCAAATAAATTCCTAAGATTGGGTTTTGGAGGATTAATTTTTCTGGAGGGTATCCATGCTCTCATTTTTTATTAAAAAATTTTATGGTATCCTTTCCCTTAACACCATCCAAAAGAGGAAAACATTTTGTAATAAGTTACATTTCATTTGTAAAGACTAGATAATTACTGTGATACCACATTGAACATGAGCATTTGGTATCAAAGATACTTTTAAAACTGTTCTGAAGTTTTGTCAAAATAGATATGAAATCTGTTCCTGATTTTGTCACATAAAATGCTTTTATACTAATATCAATTTTCATGCAAACTCCTCTTTTTTTTTTTTTTTTTTTTTTTAAGATTGACAGTCATACTGACAGAAGCTGTGAAATTTAGAGTTAAGGCTGTCATACTTTTAAAAAATCTCCTTTTTCCTACGAAGTATAATCCTAAAGGGATATAGTAATATTTTATAATTTTATATATTGCTTTTCATCTGAAAACATCATAAAGCAGTTTACAGTTTTTACCCCCAAGAATTCAGTTTGCCTTTAAGTGATACTAGTAATAGGACACAGCAAGTATCATTTTTCAGTGCTTTTAGATTAAAACAAATGAGGAAGGTACTGTTCAAATGAAGCTTTAAGGAGCAATATAATGACATTAGGGTTTATTTATGAGAATAATCTCTCTCTATTGGAACAAATTACCCAAGTTTAATGTCTTAAAACAATAAAAGTATATTATTTCTCATGCTTTTGTGTTTTGCACGGGCAGTTCTGCTGGTCTCAAGTGTTATCTGTCCAACAGCTGCATTCAACTGGCACATGGACTGGGCTAGGCCGGGCCAGACCAGAAAAGGCAACAAAGCCTTTCTCTTATGTCTAGATTCTCAGTTCTCCTCCATGTGATCTGTCTCTGCATGAAGTGTCTCCCCTCCCAGGGCTTCTCTGCATGGCCTCTCTCTCCAGCAGAATAGACTGGACTTCCTACAGCCTAAGAGCGGGCTTTCAGCAATGGCTTTTCCAAGCAGGAGAAAGCATACGCTGGCAGGCTAAGGCTGTGTCTGGAACTGGCACCAGTGTCACTTTGACCCCATTCTGTGTTCAGAGCAGGACATAGCGCCTGCTCAAGGAGAGGCAGAGATGACTCTACCTCTTCAAGAGAAGAATGGCATGTACAGAGGAGTGCCATCCAACTTCGGAGACGACCTAGCACAAACTGCTGTGTGGTTCTGGGCCCTGGCTTTTAAAAATCTACTAATGAAAATGAAATGACCTATTATTTGTTCAAGTGGCACTAGCTGTGTTAACTATAGTCTGTGTATTTAGTCCCACTTGTTTGATTTTCGGTTGAATTAATAAATGTACTTTGTTGTTCTCCTTAGTTGGTTTTGCTACTTTTCTTTTGAACTAGAGATGTTACTGAATGGCTAAACACATTATTACTTGACATTTGGAAAAGTTGTCCAAATTATAGGAATCAAATAATGCTGAAAATGGAATAAGCATTTGTAAAAATTTTAGAATTTATACATACTTACACCAGGGATATTGGTCTGTCATTTTCTTACAATGTTTTTCTTTGGTTTTGGTGTCAGGGTAATGATGACCTTGTAGAATGAATTGGGAAGTAGTCCTGAGGAGTTTATATAGTATAGAATTGGTATTATTTCATTCTTAAATGTTTGTAGAATTCACCAGCAAACCCGTCTGGTCTTGAAGTTTTCCTTGTTGAAAGGTTTTTGACCCCAAATTCAGTGTCTTTAATAGACATCGGGCTATTCAGGTTATCTATAGCAGGTCCTCAAATAAGTTTTCACTCAGTGTCATTTCATTATAACATTGATGAGATATTGTAGGAATTTAACTCGTGTTTCTATCAGCCTGTGGTAAAACTGGTTTCATTATCCGTCATTTCCCTTAACATCATAGAACCTGTCAGCAGTGTTAAGTGAGGACTTACTACTGTATTTGTTCTTGAGTGAGCGCTGATCATTTGAGACTTCCAAGGAATTAGTTTATTTCACATGTATAAGTTGTCAATTTTATTGGTATAAATCTGTATTTAATAGTCCATGGTGATCCTTTTAGTATCTGTAGAATCTGTAGTGATGTCACCTTTCTCTTTCCTTACATTGGTAATTAACATCTTCTGCCTTTATTTCCTGACCATTCTGGCTAGAGGTTTATCAATTTTAACAATCTTTTCAAAGAACCAGCTTTTTATTACATTGATTTTTCTCTACCTTTTTTTTTATTGTTAAATTTATTGGGGTGACATTGGTTAGTAAAAATTACATAGATTCCAGGTGCACAATTCTATAGTGCATCATCTATGTGTGGTGTTATGTATCCATCGCCCAGAGTCAGTTCTCTTTCTATCACCCTCATCCCCCGATCAGATAACCACTAAACTATTGATTGAGTCTGTGTCTCTGCTGTTTTTTGTTCTTTTAAAAAATTTAACTGATTTCTGCTCTGATCTTTATTATTTAATTTCTTCTCATTCTTTTGGGTTTAATTACCTCTTTCTCTAGTTTTTTTAAGATAGAAGATGAGGTCATCAATTTGAGACATTTCTGACATTAACTTCAGATGTATGATAAACAGGAAAAAATAGTTTTTAAAAGGCACAAAAATCTTCAATAACTTCTGATTGTCTTTAAGATAAAACCCAGATCTTTAACTTGTTATTCATAAACCCATCTAAACTGAATTTAAATTTAAGATGATTAAACTGAGCATGCCCGGTTACCTCCCTTTCCATCCAAAAGCCTATTAAAATGATAGTAAAGGAATATTAAAAAGGGACAAATCCACGGAAATGAAACTCTGGATGTGGGAAGGGCATTAGTATATAAACAATATGAACATTGTGGAAGTTTCTGGAAGGATGTAGATAAGCTAGAGCAGGAAAAGCGCACATAGAGGGAGCTGTAGAGAGCAATTAGCAGGTTACCCTGGCAAAATCCTGAGGAATCACTTGCTTTAGAAATGGGAATGAGAAATGAAACTGAAAACAGGCGGATAAATCAAAGACATTCTTAGAGCTCCCTGACTTCCTGTTCCGAATTATATTAATTGCTTTCTCAGAAGTTGTGCCGCTGTCTCTTTTAGATTTTTCACTGGGCTCCAGGAGGTTGTTTTTAGTATTTGCCATGTATGTACCTTTTCTTTATTGGATTCCATCCTCATTTCCCTGGAGTAGATTCTCAGATACCTCCCTTCAAAAATACTGCTTCCTTTGGATGTATTTGAAAATGGTGGTTGTCACATTATCTGGGGGTAGTGGCACTACTAAATCTTTAAAAATTTGGGTCCTTGAAAGTGAGTGGAAATGATTTTATATTCCCTTTGCCCTTGTACTTGGCTGATATGAGAAGCTGAGGAATTCTTGTCAAAATTATTGTCTCCAATATTCAAAAGCTTTGTCTCTGTTATCTGAGAATTACATAAAGGATTTCTGGCACCCATGATTGCTGATGAGACAGCCAATGCCAGCCAGCTTCTTAATCATGGAAGAGTGCTCAAACATGGGTAGAATTTGCTTTTGAATGCAGATTGCAAATGTGTACGTATATGTTTACAAATAAATTGCATCAAGTATTTTACATTATATTTTTTAATTTGTATTTTTCAGACAATGAATGATTTTGACTATTTGAAACTACTAGGTAAAGGCACTTTTGGGAAAGTTATTTTGGTTCGAGAGAAGGCAAGTGGGAAATACTATGCTATGAAGATTCTGAAGAAAGAAGTTATCATTGCAAAGGTAACGGAAATTTTTCTTTGTCCTGGGCACTCTTGTGTGTTCTTATGCATGCACAAGGTTAGTGTAGAAGGTCTATTACATGACCAAAATGTTGATTGTAGGCTGTAGCTACTGTAATAATCTGTATATTAATATTTATATTAAAGTTTTCAAAAGTTTATAATATATAAGTATACTGAAGCTATTTTATTCCCTTGAGGAGATAGCAATATTTATTCTACTTGTATTTGGAAGAATGTTTTTACTATGTATTTGTGACTTGTGTCACTAATTATACTTATGTTGCTTTTTAATATTTTCCCCTTATTAAATGAAAGAGTGATTAGAGTAACATAGATAATTTGTGTCTGAAAAGTATACAGCTTATATAACATTGACTTGAAAAGCTTCCTTAGTAGATTTGAAAATACTAAAATAATGAAACTAAAAAAGATGATAGTCTTTGAAATTCTTTCAGAAGAATTTGAATCCTTCCCCATAACTTTATCAGCTTCGACCTATACAAATAATTAACATGTTAATGATGCCAGCAGTCCCTCAGAGTTCTGAATCAAATCCCACTTCTCTCAGTGTTTTATAAATTGGTCCATGCTTTTTATCTTGCTTTAATTCAACAAGTGATACAGAATATTATTGTTATACTTTGCAGACTGCTTTAACTTTCAGTTATTTGCAATAGTAGTTTCCTCATCTGGAGTGTGTAGCACCACACGCTTTGTGAATCTGTTTATGAAGCTAAGCTCCCCCGTCTTAGTAGTAATACATTGGTTTCAGTCTCAAGTCCTTCACAGTCAGTCTGGTATTGGAAATAATATTGATCTGTACTCGCATAGGCCAAGGTTCGTATCCCAGGTTTGCATGTTATCACCTAATGACCTTCAAGAGTCAGTTTTGTGGGTATACTGCTCCCTTGGGGACACTGGAAGTTGTTTATGGAGGAGCGTATTTGCTCATCACAGTGACCGAGGGGAGGAGAAGCTACTGACAGTTACCAGATCGAGGCCAAGTGTGCTAAAGGTCCTGGAATGTGTTGACCAGCCCAGCAGAGTGTCAGTTTTGCATTCTTAAAAATTTATTTGTGAAAAGAAAAGTATTCGTCGACAGAAATATTTTGAGGATTAGGCTATATAAACTATTCAGCACAGTACCCAGCATGTATCATAATTAAACTGCTGTTTTCGGGGGAAGGGGGTAGTACAGTATAGTAGGCTCTGCTACTGAGTCATCCTAAACAATTTACTCAACTTATCATGCCTTCGTTTCCTCATCGGCAAAATGAGGATAATAATAGTACCCATCTCATAGGGTGGTTGTCAGGATTAAGTGAATGAATTAATGTAGTTACATAGTATTAAATACAATTGAATTAAAAGTAAAATAGTATGAAAATACATTATTGTTATAAATATTGACTGTGATTATATTAATAAAACCACCTAGTGTGTGTCACACAAGTAAATATCATTTCCATTCTGCTTTTCCTTTTGTATATAAGCCTCACGTGGATCCTGCCTTATCCCACTAATTAATTATACTCTCCTGAGTCACTGCACAGAACTGGGTATATTTTACAGCTGATAGAATATTCTGATTGATATAGATCCTTGCTGCTTTCTCCAGCAAATCCATTTATTAATTTCTTGAAGGGAAATATCCTTATTCACAGCAAAATGATTAACAGTATGACTTTTAGAGTCTGACAAGGCCTGGGGTTTGAATCCTGAGGTGCCCTTCTCAGAGCATTATATCAAGGAGTGAATGATGTCCATGTGCCTCATTACTGTTGACATTAACCTCCATCGGCTGATTAAACTATTGTCTACCAGGTTTCTCTGTTGTGAAGTTAATGTTTTTCCCTTTATAATGAATAAATATGAGATCAGACAATTCATTTTGCAAAGTCATCCTAGAAAAAGTGCTGCACTGTGATCACTTTCGAAGTCCTCCCCTTGGGCAGCTGTGCACCGACACCAAGGTGATGACACCTTACCGAGTTGTTTGTACAGGCTGCCAGTGTAAGTACGGTGGCAAGTTCGTGAACTTAATTGTCAGATTTTGGATATGATGACAGCTCTGATGGCCATTCCAGAAAAGAGTTCCAAAACTGCTTTGAAGGTGCACTAGGCACTGGCATCGGTGCGTAGCTTCCCAAGGGGAGTGCTTCGAAGGTGACCGTAGTGATACTCAGCAGTGAGGTGTGTAGCACTTGTTCTAGGGTGAGTTTGCGAAGTGAATTGTCTGACTTTGTATCTTAGAGGAAATACTCCTTGAGACTATGCAAATTATCCTTTTCCTTAAACTTCTGCCCACTATTAAACATCGATCAGTGGATCTTGTCTACAATTATGGTGGTCTACTAATGGTGATTTTTCCATCACCTCATTCTTTATACATTTATTATTAGTCAAACTAAAAGTTTGTCAATTTTATTGATCTTTTAAGAGAACCAACTTTTGGTTTCATTGATTTTCTCTGATTTTCTGTTCTCTATTTTATTTCTCTCTGCTCTAACCTTTATTATTTTCTTCCTTCTCCTAGCTTTAGGTTTAGTTTTTTTCTTTTTCTAGTTCTTGAAGTTGTAAAATTATGTTGTGTATTGAGATCTTTTCCTTTTCTGGCATGTTTAAGGCTATAATTTCCCTCTGTAGAGTGCTTGTGCTGAGTCCATAAATTTGGGGATGTTGTGTTTTTGTTTTCATTCATTTCTCAATATTTTCTAATATAATTTTACTTGTTATTTCTTCTTTCATCCATTGGTTGTTAGAGTCTGTTCAGTTTTCACAAATTTGTGAGTTTTCCAATTTTCCTTCTGTTCTTGATTTTTAACTTTATTTTGTTGTGGCGGGAGAAGATACTTGGTATGACATCGGTCTTTTTAAATCAATTGAGACTTAGTTTGTGGCACAACATATGGTGTATCTTGCAGTATGTTTCATGTGCACTTGAGAAGAATGCTTATTGTGGGATCAAGAGTTCTGTGTGTGTCTGTTAGGCCGAGTTGATTTATTGTGTTAAGTCTTCTATTTCCTTACATATTTTGTCTAGTTTTTCAATCCATTATTGAGAGTAGGGTATTGAAGTCTCCTACTCTTATTGTACAACTATTTATTTTATCCCTCAGTTCTGTCCATTTTTGCTTCATATGTTTTGATGGTCTGTTATTAAGTACGTAAGTGTTTATACTTTTATTTCTTCTTACTGTATTGACCCTCTTATTAATACATAATTTTTTTTGTCTCTCACAACCTTTTATGTGCTTATTTATTTATTTAAATCTAATAATACTGTAGCCACCCCTGCTTTATCTCCTCAAGAGTCTCAGACAGGCCCTTCAGGAGGCATTCCAGAATAAGTCATTGTTGTCATTAGAGATGTTACCCCTGAAGGCTGCTCAGTGGGAAAAGATAGGGAGGTGGGAGACAGTGGACCATTTTTTTATCTTTATACCACATTTTTATTGTACCTTTTTGATGTTTAAATACACAAATACTTACCATTATGTGACAGTTGCTGACCGCATTCAGTATAGTAACATGTTGTACGGTTTGTAGCCTCAGAGCAATAGGCTGTACCATGTAGCCTAGGTGTGTGGTCAGCTGTACCATCCAGTTTGCGTAGGTGCATTCTGTGATGATCGCACGATGACGAAACTGCCTGAGGACCCATTTCTCAGACAGGTATCCACATAGTTAAGCTACACATGACTATATATGAAAACATGTTTCTAAACTTCTTGAAAACATTATTATTATTGTAAGCCCAAGCCTTTTTAGCCTTCTTAATTTATAATCACAATCAACGAATAGAATTTTGAAAAACATCACATTGTTTTAGCCACTGTTTTATCACTGCTATTTTTAAATGTAATTAAAAATTATTGGCATCTGTGTTTACTTTTTAGCTTGTGCATACCTTATCCTCCTAGCAGAAACTAATTAGTATGTGAAATACAGTACCATTACATTTGCATTAAAGGGGAAATTCTAATCAGATGTAAAATACATTTAAATATATTAAAGTCTGTACATGGTATTAATTCCAGTTACGTTCTTATAACAAATATTATTTTAGCTTTTGTCTACGTACGTTGTTAACTTTTTTCAATGTTAGGCAGATTACAGAATTTAGAAAAAAAACTAATCTCTAAAGAAATTTAGTAAGTGATTTAGAAAACTATTATATGTGGTAGCCTTGTTTTAATGAAAGAGAATGCAGCATCCCTCAGAAATACTTACGGAAGTACTAGAACTCTTTTCTGGTTCCTCATGGGTTTTATACTTGCCTTTCCTAATTTACTGCCTCAAATCAGCTGACATCTGAAAGCATAGCAGGTAAATGTGGTCTCTTCTGTGAATCCTACTGACTGCCTATGAGGAAGTATTTCTTTTGCCTCACCCTCATGCAGGAAACATGTAACTTTTCTGTTAGGACTGTCAACTTCGTATCTTAAAAATATTTTAAAACTCACCCCTTTTTTTCTGTTCCTGTTGCTACTGTGGTATTCCAAGCCATCCTCATTTCTCTTTTGGAATACGGCAACTCTCTCCTAGTTGATCCTCCTGTTTTTGCTGTCTTGCTTCTCAGAGGACCCTGAGTACACTTTAAAAAGAGAAATCAAAGTGTGTTCCCCTCACCCCATTCCTCTGCCTCCCACAGCACCCTATTACCCTGCTTCGACTCTCCTGATAGCATTCGTTTTCCTTCATCACTCCATCTACAATAGTAGATATGCCTCATGCTTTCTTAATAGCATTTATCAGAATTGGTAATTATATATTGAGTTGGATATTTGCCTGTTTATGTCTTCTCCACTAGCCTTGAACTCCATGAGTGAAGGGATCATGTCTTTTTTTTTTTTTTTAAATTTATACCTGTGCTGTCCTTAGCATTTAGTAAGTGCACATCAAGGATTTTATTTTTTAATGATTATCCACTTGCACAGTCTTTACGGATTTCATGCTCATTACGCGCTCGTGAACTGCAGTGTCCCCTTTGCTGTTTTATCCCCCATTCCCACTGATCGCCATCTGACTGTCATGACAATTTCCTGAGGGCAGGGATTCCTTTCTGGGTGGTTTAGTGTCTTCAACGTGTGTAACAATACCCAGAATCTATTTGTTGCATATTTGTTAAAGGAATGAATGATAATAAGTAGAGTTGAACACACCTGACATCTTGGAACTCATTTCTATGATAAACAGTGCAGTTCAACGAACATTTATTAAGTGTCTGCTGTATGCTAATCATTAGGGTACACACTGTGGGGATAGAAATCAGTAAACTATGGTGTCATTTCTGCTTCTGATTTATTTGTATTAAGATGTTTGTTATTATTCTAATTAATTTTGTAGTTATAGTGTGATAGGACAGGGGCTTGTTTGAGCATTTAAGCCTGGCTTTTATTAAACAAGGCTGGAGTGGTTTCATACTCATGCTTTGTTTCACCAATTTTAGATACTGTGTCATTAATTACACTTTACTTCCTGTTCAGACATAATTGGTCTCACCCTCTTGGAATGGTTTTTGGATTGTAACATCTTTGATCAATCTATTTCTTATTTATCTTCTAGGTCTAACTAAGGTCAGATGCTTTTGTAAAGATAATATATATTAATACAATACAATGTCCTAATATTTTGCTCTCCTCATCTTTTTTATAATCTAATTGTGAATTACGGACAAGGTTAAGAACTTGATCCAGCCAGGCTTTGTTTAGGCCAGAATCAGAGACCAGAGATGCTCTGTTGGTTTCAGCAGTTATCTTCCTTTCTTTTTTAAGATGGTGTTATTTTTGAAATATGAAACATTTTCCATTTCTCCATATGTTGAAGAAAAATCTCTCTTAGTTCACTTTTGATGTCAAGATAAGATTTATGTACAAAATTGGGGTAATGCGCTCTTTGTGTATTTTTGGTTTGAAATACACCTAGGTTTTAAAGTTGACATTTAGACTAGCTTGTGACCTTTTCCTTTATAAAGCAGCATGTTAAAAAACCACAAGTAAAAGGATAGAAGTTTTATACTTTGTTCCTATACCTAAAAAGTATAATTTGAAGTTAGACCCTATATGTGTAGACTCTATTCCTCTTTTCAATAACCAAGTTTTCTTTTAAGTAGAAAACTAACAAATTATATCATCTTCACTGAAATATATTCTTTCTATTCCCCTGAATAAAATGTATTGCAAACATGGAAGTATTCACTACTCCATTCCTAAATGTTAGTTGAAAGGCATTCCCTTCAAAAGGATGCCTTACTTTTTAATTACATTTTCTGTGTCCCTGGTAACTTTCTGTTGATTTTTGTATCGTGATTGACTTACTTAGATTAAATATGTCTGAGTTTATGTGAATTTTGTACCATACAGTAACCTGATTTAAGTCATTAAGGTTTTTTTGGTTTTGGTTTTGTTTTTTTTTGGTGCAGAAGCAACTAACAATATAGGGAGCATGTCATTGTATTCGAAAATCTTTTTCATCTCTCGGTTTTATCTCTTCTGGTCTTAGAGAAATAGTGAAATTTTTATATTGTTGATGCTTAGAACATGTATTAAAGGTTTGCCTTTTTCTTTTGCAGGATGAAGTGGCACACACTCTAACTGAAAGCAGAGTATTAAAGAACACTAGACATCCCTTTTTAACAGTAAGTGACTAGAGGACAGATGTTATAATCATAACGTTTTAAATTTAAGGGAGTTGTATTACTATGTAGTAGTTTCTGGATTATTACGGAAACTATATAAACTAAGCCATGAAAAGCAACACTTAAATAACATTCATTTAGATATGCCATTTTTGTGTGGAAAGACTGACTACAAGTTATATTTCTTTGAAATCATCAGAATGCACAGATTAAGTTTACAGTATGTATGCATTTGTAATTTCTCCCATTATGTACTTTTTTGAAATTTCACTGACTTAAAAACAATCCATAGAGCAAAATATATCACCTATCACATTTTGAGGAGACCTCTGTGAAAAATGATGGACTTAAAAATTGTTCCATTAAAAAGATTTGTAGTAAATGTAAGGATTTTGTGTTGCTTTTGTTTATTAGCTTCTTATAAATATATAAATGATTAGGCAGCATTGTCTTCAAATATGAAAGAAAATTTTACTGAATACTTTTTATAGAAATTGAGACATCTTTTAGCTATAGAGGACTTCAAGAAATACAAGAATACTGAATAAATTAAACAAAGGCTAAGTCATGATATGTTTTCTAAATTAGCTAAAGTATAAACTTATGTATTTGTTATGAAACAAACTGATGTTGTAGTCCTGTTCCTAGATTGCTTGTAATCGAGGCACAATTTGCAAAGTTTCTGTATATTTCTGGTTCTAGTGAAATATTGAAGATAAAAAAATAATGGCTAGATTTTCAAAAGGGGGATTTAAAGATTTAGGATTACCCAAAGTAGGACATTTCAGAGGTATCATCAGCTATCTAGAGTTACATTGTTAAGTTTTGTGTTTTTTGTCCAGTGTAGTAAGATAACTCTAAAGTTCTGATATTTTTATGGCCTATTCTTAAACATTAATCAACTCTGTTGGTTTGGGTTATGTTATGTATTCAATATGCAAGAAGTTATTTTGTAACTATGTTAGATCTCCAAATATAACTATTATAATTATGTTCTTAAGACTTTTCCTGGAATAATTTGTAGGCCTCACTTCAAAATAAGAACTTTGGGGACCAATACAGTATGAAATGGATGGCACAATAGATTGAGAAGTGCTCATCACAATTACTAACTTTATTTTTACTTAAAATTTTAATTTTAATTTTTCCCTAACAATACCCATTGCTGATCTAAACATACTTTGTTTTATGTCTCATAAACTCTTACTGAATAAACACTCTTAAGAAGTAAATTAAGCAACAATAACAGTTCATTTCATCGGTCATGCCTTCTGTTTCTAAGTGTTCTATTTTGGTACCATTGTAAGTAAGAGTGTAGGATTGTAACATTTTTTCTTTTTCATTTCAAGTCCTTGAAATATTCCTTCCAGACAAAAGACCGTTTGTGTTTTGTGATGGAATATGTTAATGGGGGAGAGGTGAGTCACAATGTAAATCCAGCACTTGCATTTGCATGGTAGTATTGTCATTAGTTTTAAAATATTATTTAAAATGTAAGTTATAATATCATAGTTCTCTACTTTCTGATAGAGGTTTGTATCGCTCTTACTACTATTGAGTAGATGGGAGCTGAATAACTCCTAATGAAATGTAGTAATTGTTCATTTTTTAATAACTACTTTTATATATCAGAAAGTGCAATATTCTTTTTTCTGTATTTTCAACTGTAAAATATTTTACGAAAAGTGAAATCATGAAATCATGTTATTTAATTTTGAAAATCAGAAATATAGGATTTATGGTGCTTTGCGAAGTTCTTTCTCAAATTTTTGTGAAACTTGTAAAAAATGATGTTACTCATTTTAAACTCAGTTTAAATAGGCACATTGTGGTTTTCTCTTCTGCGTAGTAGTTAGCATAACCTTGAGTATGTGTAAGAGATTTTAAGGAATCTTGTAATTTTGAAGAGGAATTCAATGATTTTAGTGTACATTTCCCCTATTCTTTCATTCCTTATCCTTTCTCCTCCCTATTTTGATCAAAATCAACGTGTGGGGAAAATGTAATTTACTAGAATATTTGGGCTTTCTAAAATAATTTAATTATTAAATAGGGACTTGTATCTCACAGACTTTAACAGTCTTATTTTCCAAAATAAATTAAATATCCTTTATAGAATATTTTCTGCTATAGAATTATCTGACTTGTAGGAATTGGTTAATTGCAAAAATTCATTTATTCATTTGGTAATCGCATTTTGAGTACCTAGGCAGAGTGGGTTCATCACAATGTTAAGACAACATCCTTTCTTTGTAGGAGTTCATAATTTATCTTATAGTGTATTACAAATTAGAATATATAGTGAAAGACCCAAGTGCTAATAAATTCTAAACAAAAATGGTTTATGCATGGTCTAGCATTTAAGGTGGTCCTAAAATGAAATCTCAGCAGGAGTGACTTGAGAAGATACTTCAGGCAGAGAGGATGACGTAACCAGAATCACTGGTGGGTGAGCAGAGAGCAAGAACTTGAGAAGTAAGATGGTGGTAGCCCAGGCATTGAGAAGTGGGCCCTTGCAGTCAGATGTCCTCTGAGAAAATACAAAGATGAGGGTCGTAGACTTGTATAGGGTTGGTATGCCTTCATGACCAATTAACTCAGTGTTTCTCAACCTTCCTAATCATGACCCTTAATATAGTTCCTCATGTTGTGGGGACCCCCATAAAATTATTGTCATTGTTATTTCATAACTGTCATTTTGCTCCTGTTATGAATCATAATGTAAATATCTGACACGTGTTTTCCGATGGTCTTAGGCGATCCCTGTGAAAGGGTTGTTCGACCCCCAAAGGGGTTGCAACCCACAGGTTGAGAACTGCTGAGTTAAATAGATGTGAGTAGAAAGAAAGAAGTATTAAAAGTGATTTTTTGGTAGTAATCATGAAGAAATAATAGGTGTGGTGAACTTATGAAGAATGTTTTGAGGGTAAGTTGATAAATTTGGCTTTGAAAAGGTTTTTCCTAAGGTTCCAAGGAAATACATATATGCACATATCATAGAGAAGGATTATGGGGTCAGAACTAAGGATACAGATTGGGAGCCAGTCCCATAAAGGTTATAATTTAAGATGTGGAAGTGGATATTTTCTATTTCATAGGAAATTAAATTGATGAAACCTCTGTGTTAAGATCTATCAAAATTAAAAACATATCCTTGGACCCAGCGATTTTACTTCAGGAGTATATCTCACAGATACACTCACAAATAAGCCACAAAATGATACATGGGTAAATGTATTTATTGCAGCATTGTGGTCCCTCAAGTGAACGTTCAGTAAGGAGACTGCTTCTATAAATCGTGCTGTGTGAGTGGAATACTTTGTATCCATTAAAAAGAATAAGGCAGCCCAATATGGGCTGATACAGAATGATTTCTAAGGTACATTATGAACTGGGAAAAACAATGTGCCAACAGAGCATAAAGCATTCCACCGTCGTGTTAAAGTGAGACCGTGTCCCACATTGAGTATCTCTGCAGTTACACACTGGGCGTTAGCACTTGGTTTGGGAATGTGAACAAGGTGGCTGGGCATGAGGTGGAGGAGGACTTACTTTTCACTTATATATTCTCGTGCAGCTTTTATATTTTGTTCCACAGATATTATCTGTTTTTAAAAATTGAAGGAAGAAAGAGGGAGGGAGGGAGGAGGAATAGATGGGCCGTTGACCAGAAGAGAGAAATAACATAGAGAACATGATAAACTGCAGATAAAACTTAGAGAAACCCTCTTAAATGAGAGGAATACTCTTACACAGTATCATGTATTTACGTCTATTATAATAATCCTCACATTGTTTTATGATTGCCTGTTTGCTTGTCTGCTTTGCCCACTGGTTCCCTGCACGGCTCAGTCAGTGCTGTAAACCCTGCAGCACACTACACGCCCTGGCACAGCGTGGGAACTTGACAGATAGTTATGGGGTGATTTCACTGAATAAATGAGTGAATAGATGAACAGATTCCCTCAGGGAACAGGGATAAGAGAAGGTAGCAAAGGGAGCAAACTGGGCACTGCTGAGAGGGAGAAAGAAAAGTAGAAACTCATCTACTATGTAGTTTATCTTCGAAAAAACGTTGAAGATTGATGTTTCAGGAGGGAGTAACTTTGAGTGTGTTTATAAAATACGTATTCATTGAGTCTTTGTGCGAGGCACTCTGGTAGATACTGTGGGGCCACAGAGCTGAAATAAGCACAGATCTGACTCTCAAAGAGTTACAGCCTAGTGGGGAAGATGAGGTACAAAATTTACACAAAGTGTAAAGTGATAATTATCACTTGTTCCCAGAAGTACAGATGAAGGGCCTTGGGACTTCACAGGAGAAAAGAATTTGGTGTGGTAGGATGAAAGGGAACTTTCTAGAAGCTTCCAGAGGGAGCTAGCTAGCTGGCACCTGGACTTCCATTCTAAACCTAGAATACTTATGAGATTAAGTAATTGATGATGGTTGAAAACAATGTACACACAAAAGCAGGTTTTAAGGCTTGCCAATGGTTTTCTTTAGCTTTGAAACTCCTACACTGTTTCTCTTGTTTGGCATTTCTTCTCTTTTTTCTGAGTTTCCGGGAATGTGTTAACAGATAAGCACTAAATTACTTAATAGATTGAAACTGATTCTGTATGTGATATACAATTTTAAAGTGCACGGATAGTAATGATAGCATTGCATATATATAAATAAATGCACATTGAATTATTTCCATTTGCACAATTTTAGTAAAAATGAAAGTTTTGTATAGGCAATCTCCCAATGTTTTATTCTTTTATCAAATGTACTTTTAAATAACATTTTAAATGTACTTTATAAATACAAGTAGTTATTTAATTCTTGGAGCTTAATGGGATTGTTTGAACTCTTAAATTTTATCATTTCTGGGAAGGAAGTCTATGTTCAGTATATCCTTATGGTGATTTATTTAATTTTGGTTTATATTGAATTCATCATGTCATGTATTCTGCCCAGGGATGCTTCTGAGAAATTCAGAAAACTCGATTGCTGTAAAAAATAAATAAATAAATACAGTACTTATGTTTTTCAAATAAGATTGAAATAGTGAGAAGGGAAACTCTAAACTTAAAACAATCCACAGCAACACTTAGAGACAGTTCGTGAGTGCAGGTTCTGTATGATTTGCAGGAGACATGAGCGGGAGAGGTCTATCCTGTGGAAAACTGAGCTCTGATAAATTGATGGCACTAACCCAAATGGCAGCACCCTCAAATCTCTTTATATCCAGCTTTTGCCAAGATGGACGTCTCTAGTGGGCCCACTGAAGGAATTATAACTAGCCCAGTGTTTACTTTGACTCACACTTACTGTCTGTTGATTTTTAATTAGCAGTAGCTTCCGTTTAGCCTATGTTCTGGAATGTTTGTCTTAATATAAATACAACAGAGGAGGGATATTGCTTTGTATATACTTTCTTCACATATTGTGAATACCTGGGCTCTTTTCAGCCTAATGTACTGCACAGGAGTTCAGCATGCCCGTGGCTATGCATGTTATCACTCACTGTGTTTGCCTGTATTGTTTAAAGCACTAAATAACCTTGACGGAAGAGGACTGAGTGGGGATATCCGGGAGGTAGGAGAGTTAGAACAATGCCACAGTTAAAGAAGTGAAGGAATGTCCAGTGTGAGAAAAGTGTGTTATTAATAGGACAACAATTGTGCCTGGAGACTGGCGTCACATATGGCGGCCGTGAGGGAAGCGCAGGGAGGGTTAGTGTGGAGCTCAGTACAACAAAGCTATGGCAGGGAGTTCAGTGCAGGCTTAGGCGGACAGTAAATCAGCACTTGTTGAACCAATTAGAGCAGCACTCGGAGAATGTGACCAATCAGAGTGCTGCTCACACAGCTCAGCCACCCCCTTTTGTAGCTTAGGTGTTACCAAACTCACACGAGAAGCAGAAAATAATTCTGGGGGGAAAATATAAACTGACAGCTGACCGACGCAGTGGTGGTGTTTAGTTTGGTTTAGAATGTCTCCACTTAGGCCTGCCCTCCCCAAATCTTATCCATCACTTTCTGTGGGGCCACAGATTAGACCTTGTAACTCTCTTTCGAGGCTGAAATCTCCTGGAAGTTGAGAGATTCAATAGGGACTAAAGGAAGAAATATTACTTATCTGATAAAAATGTTCACATTCCTCTATAGTCTTTACGTGTGTACAAATGAGCCTAACACTTTCAGTTATTTACTATTCCTGTCCCTGTTTGACTCACTGTGTACACTATATTAATTTCTTTGATAAAAATTCATTTTACATTTTGCATATGACTTTCGATTTTATGCCAATCTTGAGATCCTCTCATGCTTATTTCAGATTCTCATTATTTGGCTGGCATTTTGTCTTCAGTGAACCAAAATCATCTTGTTTTAAATTTACATAAGGCAGAAGTGCCGGCAGTCAGCTCTCTAGTTCTACTTACTAATTTATGGAGGTGTGATTTGGGTGATTTTTAAATGAAAAGCATTCATTTCATATTCATAGTGATGATTATTTTAAACTTTACTAAATTTGTAACTATATAAATATCTTTATTGTCAGGAGTCTGACAAGCTAATTTCTTTGCTAACTGTTTTAGTTGTTATACTACACATAGGTTATATCGAATTCTATTGCTTTCACCCAAAACTTTTTAAAAAATCCCCAAGTTAAGAAGAATGCATTGTATTATTCACATTAGCATATAAATTTCAAGGCAAAATAAATTTGGCAATATTTTTAGTGTATACTTTTGTAATATTTAAAGGCTAGTTTCCTAAAATAATCCATTAAACCAATACATTAATACCAGTGCTTCTAACATATTATTAATAATGCAAAGACATGACCTAACTTCAGCATCTAAGATGCTGGCTCTCCTATTCGGAATCTCAAAAGAGGTGACTGGAACTTCAAGAACTAACCAGGTGTTTGTCTCTTTCCATGATTCCCCTTTATGTGATCCCAACACAGCATGGAAACTTCTTTCACAAAGGTTGGATTATCCCAGAGTGAGCATTCCAAAAGAGTGAAGATAGAAGATATAATATAGTATAGTATGGAAACCGTAAATACTTGAGAGGTTCCATATAGCTTTTTTAGTTTTAGTTTAATTTACCTGTGTTCAGAGAATATACAGTATAGTTTGCATCCTTTTAAATTTATTGAGATGTGGTTTTTGGCCCAAAATACGAGGGCTGTCCAGAAAAAATCCAGCCATAAATTCCTCTATTTTTCCTAGTACACAGCTGGGTACTTTCCGGACAGCCCTCGTATTCTTCTTTGTTTTTGTACTTAACTTGGGACTCCATCACAATATGCTGTTCTGCTTCTTTTTCCTGTCTTTATCGGAGTGACACCCTAACATTCTGAGCTCAGTTTTATTTTCAGTTTTACTGACTTCCTGGGCTATTATATCCTATAGGTAAATGACTGCTATCTCTACCTCTCTGCCCTTGGATTTCATCATTTCAAAGCTGTGCTGTCAAATGTGGTTTTTAAATGTCAACAGGTCAAAATGAAACCCATTGCTCCTCTGTCCCCATCTCCATTCTTTTCCTCTGCACCGCTGGCTGCACCATCTTCTCAGCCATCCGCAGGGGAAGGCCAGCACTGCTCTTCTCTCCCTTGACCCAAGTGATGCATGCTGGTTCCCTGGGGAACACTGACTTCCTTGAAATGCCAGTTACTGTCTAGTTGAGGTCCCTGAGCAGATCTTATTTACCCCATCTGTAGCTTCTGATATTCTTAGACATACCAATTCCCCTATGTAAATGTGCTCTCTACCTTATAACCATCGTCTGTTTAGTAGAATTGTTGGTGTATCTGGTTTTCTAACCAAATAGTGATGTCCTTGCAGATGGCCACCATGTCATCTCATTGTGTCAGAAGCTTTTCACAACAGTTGCACTAATTAGACACTCAGTAATGTTTTTGTTGCCCTTTAGGAATGGTTTACCTGACTGTATGTAGTCTCAACTCTTTTTAATTGATTCTCTCATTGCTGCCAGAGTTTTCTTTGCAAAATTATGCTGATTTTTTAATCCAAAACTCTGTGACACTTCTTATCCATAGAATAAACCTCAAACCCATATCTTGGCAGTCAAGGTCCTAAACACTGTGGCCTCATTATTTATTTAATTTTTTTGCATAAGTCCTGTCGTTGCTCGGAATGTATATTTTTTTAGCTACGTGTTCCTTGCATGTGTTTTCTTGGTATTGCAGTTTTTCTTTTCTTTTTAGAATTAATTCTTTTATAAGCCTTTACTAATGACTTGATACGTGCAGGTAGTAGGCTGTGTTAGAACTATAAAGATGGATAAAACTTGTACAGCAGTCTCTTGTAGGCTTCCCTTACAGTCTCCATTTGTGAAAAATCCCGTCTTTACCAGTCTAAGTGAGATACTACCTTATGAGTGAGCTCTTCACAGGTCATCCCAATACAGATCCATCACTCTTTGCCTCCAAAGCATTTTTAATCATGGAATTATGGAACGTAACACAGCATGTATCGCCTTCATTGGGTTGAATATCTTGAGGTCAGGGATTAGGTCTTAGTCATCACTGTATGCCCTCTTGTTTCCCTCCCCGGGCCCAACACAGTGACCCTAAAGTAAGGGACATTTACTAAATGGAAAGTTGGTTTAAAGCCAAGGAATTTCCAGAGAGTTAGGTAGAAAGTCAAGAAAGGCAGAAAACACGTTTCAGGAAGGAGAGGACAGTAGGTGATGTGCTAAGCTCCCGAACAGGAGGAAGAGGTATGGACTGTAAACAGATCATTGGATTTGATAATTAAGAGGTTCTTGGTTATCTTAACAAGAACCAGTCCCATAAAGTAGCAAGAGTAGACATGAGAGGACAGCAGACTGAGAAATAAATAGACTTCTCTTTAAGTATAATTTTTTTAGCTGATATTTTTATAGAAATTGGCTGGGAGACAAATTCAAGATATATGGTCTAAATAAAGATTTAGAATCCTGCATATATTACTGATTTTGAGAGCATAACTTTTGTGCAGTAGATGAGTGGGTAGTAATCTTGACATTATTTTAAGAAAATTTATAAATTAGCCCCTATTTTTATTCTATTAGAAGACTACCGTAAATAATCTACATAGATGTCACAAGTTTTCTTCATTGAAGTTAGTGATGTTTTGTATAAAGCGTGGCAGAAATTATTTTGACCCAGAAGTTATTCAGAATGGTTTTACTGATGTTCTTCCTTCTTTGTACTTCCTGCCCTTATTTGAATGGTAGTGAATTAAATGTGTGTGTGTATGTGTGTGTATCTGCCCATATAAAATAAATATTGAAAAATTTCCCTGAGTTAATTGCGTACATTGGCTTCATTTTTGGCATACTCTTTCTGATCATTTGTCAGACACATTGAACATTTCTGCAATCAGAATGCCTTTTCTATCTGGTGGTGTGTCAGTTTTCATTAGCAACACTTTCTTTCTTTCTTGGTGTTAACATAAAATGATGATGGAGTTCTAGTCCATAGCATCTTAGATTTGATAAAATATGACAATAGAATAGAAAGCATTAAAGATTAGAGAGTGTCTGCCTAACAGTTTAATTTTACTATAATGTTGAGCCAGTTTTTTTTTTTTTTTTTTTGGCAACAGTTCCATGGTATCACCTCTCCCTCTTTACTGTGACTATGGGTTGTATATAAAGTTTATGTTAAAACAATGATAGGCCCTTTAAGTGGAGGTGAAGGTGGGAAAGGGGGAGAAGGAATGTGGAGGTAATGACTGTTACGTTACCTAAGTTAGGATCTGGTGTGTGAGGATCAAATCTTGTTAGCCATACTTGGTATAAATCTGTACAAGCACTGAGCCCGTACCCTATGTGAAGGTATAGTTAGTTAATTTTTTTCACTTTTACATCTTTACTTTCTATTTTTTTATTGTTAAATTTATTGGGGTGACATTGGTTAGTAAAAATTACATGGCTTCCAGGTGTACAGTTCTACAGTCCATCATCTATGTGTTATGCGTTCATCACCCAGAGTCCGTTCTGTTTCCATGACCGTGTATTTCAGTCCCTGTCCCTTCTCCCACACCTTTTTCCCCCTTACCCTCAGGTAACTACTACACTATTAACTGTGTGCGTGAGTTTTTGTTTCTTTCTTGCTTTCAATTTTATGTTCCACATATGAGTCGAATCATGTAGTTCTTGGTTTTTTCTGTCTGGCTTATTCACTAAACATGATGGTCTCAAGGTCCATTCATGTTGTCATAAATGGCCCTATTTCATCTTTTCTTATAGCTGAGTAGTATTCCATTGTGTAAATGTACCACAGCTTCTTTATCCAGTCATCTATCAGAGGACACTTTGGCTGTGTCCATGACTTGGCCACCGTGCTGCGATGACCATTGGGGTACATATATCTTTGTGGACTGAGGTTTTCAAGTTTTTGGGGTAGATACCCAGAAGGGGGATTGCTAGATCTTATGGTAACGAGTATAGTTAATTTCTGATCTTGCAGTCAATGATACATTGACTGATTGGTTCATTTATTTAACCACAGACTTGTATTGAGTATCTAACATGATACCTGGCAATGTACTCAGCACTGTCAACAATCTTTCATTGTTCTTGGAGGTTCTTAATACAGTACAACCAAGGTCAATAGTCAGTTCATAGTACCTGAAACCTGCCCTTTCCTCATATACATTGTCCAGCTAAGAGATAAGCTAGGCAGCTTCTTAAATATTTAAGACATGGCCTAAATGGGGAGCTGAGTGCTTAGCCACATTGAGCACCCAGATATTTGTTGACTCCTGAGTGGTGATTAACTTAAGAAATTGATGGGCTCATAGCTTAAGTGATTGATTATATTAGAAAAGATTGGTGGTGTAGTTTATTATTGAAAATAGAATATGCATTGAAAATCAGCAGGGAATAATGGAGCTTCTCAGACTATTTGGAGTATTACTAACACAAAAACTTAAATCCTTATAGTTTCTCACCATAGAAAACAGTGATTAAACTTTGAAAACATTTCTAGATATTTCATGAGAAACAGCATGTGAATCAACAGATGTAGAATAAAAAATTCACATAAATCAGCTTCAGCAAACCAGCAGTCCTTTCTTTGAAATCAGTGTAAATCAAATAATTAAGTAGAAGTATTAATTCAATGCTTGTGTTCATTTATTTTGATAATGTCTCCATACTTAATCCTTGAAAGAGTGAAGCAGCAGTATCATAAGGGGGAAATGCGGTCTGATGAGGCATACCTCTTTCGTCTGGTAACTGAAGGTTAAATGGGTAGCAAGCAGAATGCCTTAAACAAGATTGGTATATTGATTAAAACGCTGATTTAACAGCTCGCCATCTCCCCTTGGAAACCTGGAAAAGATAAGCCAGCTGCTATCTAAGAGCGCTCCCCGTCCACTGAGAGTACACTATCTATCATCACAATATGGTGATGAGAGGTGTTTTATGTTTGTGTTAATTTCCCCCACTAAATCAGTAATTATTACAATCCTGTCCCTGCTGTTTACCCTGCAGCTGTTTTTCCATTTGTCGAGAGAGCGGGTGTTCTCTGAGGACCGCACACGTTTCTATGGTGCAGAAATCGTCTCTGCCTTGGACTACCTACATTCCGGAAAGATTGTGTACCGTGATCTCAAGGTAAAAAAAAAAAAAAAATAGTAATCAGAATTTGTTTTTGCAGAGGCTATAGGGACAAAGTAATTACTAAGTTACACAGTTTGGAGAAAAGCAGATTTATTTGAGGGGAAAGAAGCACTCTGTTTAAGACTGGATTACTGCATTTAAGAGGAAATTTCATTCATTGATATGTTTGTAGTTTTCTTATTTTTTGATGTGCAAAAGAATTTCTGCTCAATTGCTCTAAATTAAGTATGGTCTACCAATAATTTCAGTTTTCTGTAAATGTTTGGAGTAACAGTAAACATCTTGATTGTCAAGTATTAATAACTTTGCAAGTGACATTTAAAAATAAGTTTAATTATAGTCTAACATCCTATGATGTATTATGAAGAAATTTTCATAATGAATAATTTATTGGGAGGAAAACACTCATTTTGATTTTGGTACTAACTTTTTGGTGGGTTTACATATGTAAAGCATTTCAATATAACCTTTTATTAATTTAGTTAGTTTCTGTTTTAAAAAGTACTGTATTTGTTTCATTGGTAAGAATGACTTTATTTCTCCAAGTTCCTTTCCAATGAGATCCTCAGAGTAGTTCAGGGATTGGCAAATGTTCTTTGAAGGCCAAATAGTAAATATTTTAGGCTTTGCTGCCCATACAGTCTCTTTTGCAACCCCTGAACTCTGCCATCGTAGGGTGAAAACAGCTCAGACAGTACATAAATGAGTGTCTCTATCTGTGTTCCAGTAAAACTTTATTTATTATACCAAATAGGAGGCTAGATTTGACCCATGAGCTATAGGTTGGTGGCCCCCAAAGTAGTAACTCATAAGAGGTAGTAGTGATTTTTGTGACAGTGTTTTGAATTAGATTGGCCACATTAAGAAAATCTGTGCCACGACCCATTTTGAACAGATTTTAAATGTGACAATCTTACTTTCTCTGTAAGTAAATCATATAGTAATCTTGGCCCATTAATGCTTGACACAATTATTTTATTTATCAAGTACTAGGTCATTTAAAATATAATTTGATTTGTAGAACTAAGAGCTACTTGACTCTTTTATGAATTTCTGTTGGAATGAAAGGAGATATAGCTCCATATTATAATATAAAGAAGAAATGACAATTACTCTCTTACTCCTATATCACTCATTTTTAAAGGCCTATGGTTGTTAAGTTAACCAATTATTTAAGCAGTTGTCTAGGTTATTTCAAGATGTTCCTATCATATACCTTTATGTTATGAATGACCCTAGGCGTGATTGTTTTGCAAAGTATTATTTAGCACAATGACTGGGAAATGTAGAATGCATGTTTGCATAATATTATTGTTAAAGTTTAAAAGAAGCTATAAAATACTGTAGTTAGGAAAAATGAATTATGCAGCTATAAAATACCTAGATGAAGATGGTTGACTAAGTGCCAAAGGGACCAGAAATGAATACAAATCAACAATATGACTATACTTAGCCTGGAGCTTTTTATAACCAGCAATGTGGCAGAATTCAGCATCTCTGTGTCTGTCTATATGACCTGATAACTCCATAATGTTTAAATGTCTTGAATCTAGATTTTTTTAAAAAGAAATTCATTATATGTATGACAAAACTTACAACATGTTATATGGAATTTCCAAATTTACTTAGAAATACTCGTAATTAGCTCTTCTCTGTCCCAATCAACCTTCCTCCACTTCCACTTTATATTCTAAGGGGGAACTTCGTGGATCTAAGGAAATGTGACTAATTTTGAAATACTTGGTAAAACATGTCCAAAATGTTTAAAACTGGAAGGTAGAATTATTAGTCTAAAAAACAAAGAAAAGAATGTTCATTTGATTCAGCATTGATTGAAGAATGATGTAATTGAGGTGGTCTTGATCAGTATTTACCATTAACTGTTACTCATTAAGCGAATGAACATGTTGGTATGTGGAAGATTATTAATGTGAGTTTCATTATTCCATCCCTTCCGATGGTGGAATTCGACTGGATTTATTAAATTGTGATGTAAAATACCTACTTTAAATATGAATACCAGTCATGGAGTTACCATCTGCCCAGAACACTAACTTTACTAGACAATTAAGTTGTCTCTGTTCTCTAAGTTTGTTTTTAACATAGCCTTAACTTAAAGGTCTAAGTAATTGTGTATAGCATGGGACAGGAAACAGATCCATATATACCAAGAAGAATACATGCAGTGTAAAGAGCCAAGCATTGAAAATTTATACAAGTTATTTGTATCCATAGTGCAAAGGATTATACATAAGAGAGTGAGATCCTTTAGGTACAACAGAAATTTAGAGCTGCTCCGTGGTTTACAGATGAGGTGTTAGAAACCTAGAAGCCTAGTAAGTGACTTACTCAAAGTAATGAACTAAACCGGGGCCATAGTCAAGATGATTGAAGCCCATGAACACTAGCTCCAGGTGGGATGATCTTTTTATTACATCATTCTGACTTCTAGAGTTGGAATAAAATCTAGGTAGGAGGGAATGAGAGATCTTTGTAAACCTAAAATTCTAGTAAAACTGCTGAAGATAAGAGAATGAATGTTTTAAATATATTTATACCAGATGCATTAAAAATAGCATCATCAAAATTGATTTAGGTATCCAGTTTGATTGACTAGTCTCAAATTTGTCTCTCTTATCTCCTTACCTTGTGTTTATTTCAGATGCAGATCTTTTTAAGTAAAATCCATACCTGTTTGCCTCTCCCCCATTTATCATTGGAGGGAAAGCCTTACTTCACGTGCAGGTTAATTTAAGATACTTTATCTTTCCATAGTTCCTAATAACTTGACATTCATAACAACAAATAAATTAGTGCAACCTTTGTTGCATCTGAAAAAGTTTGATCAGTTTATCAATACACGTGATGATAAGATGTTTCAGCAGGACCCAGATTCCTTGTGATTTCTTAGGAATAACTGGTGTTGCTTCATCGTAGCATAAAATTTTGAAGAAATCTCTTCCACGAATTCGCCACCAGTGAAAAAATGTTAAAAACTTTCCTGCTTAGCTCTTATTTAGCAGGTATAACTTTTTTTCAACTACCATGACCATCCAACTACAGAAGAGGCTGAATAGGGACATTTGCAAAGTGCACATAGTGATACTGGAATTCATTAAGGATTAATTCCTTCGAGTTTATGACAAGGTGGCAGGTGGGGGAGGGGAGCAGAAAATAATGCATAAATGCTACTATATTCTCTTTCTGGAAAATTGAATCTTGTTTTCTGCCTAATCCAAGAGTTTAATGGTTAATATAACCACTTAACATGAAAAGCGCTGAGATTTCCGTAATTTCTAAGACGCACTGCGGGACGCACAGAGGGCTGCTTTCGGTCTCTTCCCGCAGCCCTCCCCGCCTTCATCAGCTTTCTGGCGTGCACCCTCACAAGGTCACAGTCTCCGTAAACACAGTGTGCCCCTTTCCATGCTGAGTCTCAGGGCACTTCCCCAACTCCTACTTCTAACCAGACGGTCACCCTGGAGTCCCTTGTTTATAGAAATTTTAAACCACAGCTATTACAAACCCCTTACATCTCAAAAATGAAATTGTACCACTGGGCTATATTCCAAATTTGTAGTAACTTCTTAGATAGCTTAGCAACCCATGTGGGGTCTTCGCTGTTGTACCCCCTCTTAGGAAGGGTGAAAGTGAAGAAAACATGCCCTTGCAGTATTTCAGTGCTCCCTCTGAATCCCGTGCTGTTAAGTTCCTGCAGGTCAGCATGGACATTTTGGCACTTGGATACCCATAAACCTGGATATGCAGTGTGCAGACGAGGAATACCCTACTGCGTTCTCGGGCCTGAGGCAGCTTTAGGACCAACATTGCATTTGATGCAGGTGTGCTAAAAGGGGGCCTAAGAGCTAGTGAAGGAACTGCTTGTTTATATTTCTGACAGTCATCAGAGCCCTTAGGAACTGCTGTTTTCATTCCTTTGTTTAATAGCAATGTCAGCCATTTGAATAAAATATATATATGTAAAACAATACACAGTAGACTCTCCGTTAACTGGAAGTCAAGTAACCGGCACGCTCAAGCAGCCGGCAGAAATTTCTTGGAGGGTTGCTTGAGATTTTGCCTCTACTGGCTTAGAAGTCTTTAACTTCCTCATAGCTAGCTTGGTGCATGTTGGAGCAGAGCTTCCCAGCCTGCGTGCCACACGTGGGTTACAGATGGGCCCCAGCCACAGCCACCCTCAGCCACAAGGCGGTTGGAGGAGCCTCCAAGCCAGTCATTTCTGGCCACAAGCAGCCTGTCTGCCAATCCTGATCCTCCCAATACACGTTTCATTTTTTATTGTCTTAGGAAAAGTAGCAAAAGTTTGAGAAGCACTGTATTAAACCCAGCTAGGAGTTTTAGAGTTTGATTTCATTTTAGGTAGCAGCAGAAGCAGGTAGAAACATGGTACTTTCTTGCCATAATTTCTTGTTCACAAAGCACAGGGGAAGAAAGACTTCCAAATTGATGACTTTTTCATATATACACTGAATCAAGACCCTGTATCAAAAGATGCCTGTCCAGTTCAACTGGGCAAAAAAAATGTTGCCTTTTTTAAAATGGGTACTCTATGAGGTATATGTGCAATATTTTTTCACACCTCAAAGCACAAACTGTCAGCAACCCTCTGATACAAAGAGTAAGCTTTCCTCAGATTCTCAGTACGTAATCTTTTCTGGCACACCTCCTATTGACTTCGTCATTGCATTTGCGGGTGGATGCATCCATTAAACATAAGTTGAATGACCTGATCTCGGAAACTAAGACTGGCTGAGATAAAACAGGTGCATTTGAAGTTTTATACATAGAGAGTACCTGGCCACTCACTGACAGGATGCATTTTGCGTTTTATGGCTAAGCAATAGGAAGGAGGAAAGCCATGAGATTTAGGACAGGGAACCAAAGAAAGACCATCTGTAAATATTTTTATTCCTCCTCTACACAGTGGAAGCATCCTAAAAGCGTTTGACTGGAACCTCTTTGTCAATGCAAAGTGTTAATGTTCGTGTTAAATGCAGTAAGGAAGTGACCAGGTGCTTTGCTATGTTTAGGCCTTTGATCAGCTGTGAAAAGACTTCCAGGTGATTCCATGCCTCCTTCACATTTGTGAAGCACAACAGTAATGGTTCTTAAATTTTACAGAAACTTTGTTATGCAAATGTGTAAAATTTTACTTACTGTTTAACAAGATTGGATATTTATTATAATAATTACCCCCTGACTTATGCTTATACACTTTGGATTTGGGGATACTTTTTAAGGCGATGCATCTCTGTCATTTATACTGTTGAGGGACAAATTGTTTTGTCGTTCATGTTCAGCAAAATGATATTGTCAGGATGGTGAGAGAAGAAAAGTAAGTGATAAAAAAAAGATGGACATGATTGTTAAATAACTGGCTTTAAAATATGAAATACTTTCTTTTATTCAAAAGCAATTATTGAGTATTGAAAAGTATTTTTAATGAAATCACTGAGCTAACAAAAATGTTATATAAGGTTCCATTCTTGAACTTTGTTTTCCTTTAAAATACAGTGTTGTGTAGAAGATCACACATTTCGATAACTTACAAACCAACCATCAAACTCTGTTTAATAATGATCAATACAATTATTGAATGCTTACAGTGTATTAAGTTCTGCATTCAATATCTTACTTAATTTTCCAAACAGTCATATAGGATTGTTACTGTGATTGACCCCTGTTTTATGGATGAAGTTGTGGCACATAGAAATCAGTAGCACACCCAAGGTCACACACTAAAGGGTAAAGCTTGAATTTACATGTAAGTTCTCTAACTTGACCCCATACTCTCACCCGTTTTGCTCTCTACTGCCTCCCATGCAATGTGCTATGTCGTCCATCATCATGACCCTCACCCACCCCTTACTGTCATCCCTTAGGCTTACCTTATTTCTTACTACTGTATCATTGCAATTTTTTAAACCTGACTTATAAAGCAAGGAAGATGACCAACTCTTCTGGTTTGCCCAGAATTTCCCTAGTTATAGAACTTTTAAGTCATGTGTCCCAGGAAACCCCTTAAGTTCTGGGGAAACTGAGACTCTCAATCACCTTCAACCTATTCCTTACCGAGACCCCACCCTGCATCTCATTTCATCCCTTATCCCTCTGCCCTTGGTATGAGACTCAGAGATGAGATCTGAGGGTAGAGAATTAGTTACAGGTCAGGATTTATAAATGAATACATACACGTGTATGTACACACACACACACACACACACACACACACACACACACACAGAGAGAGTTTGGTTTTAAAAAATTATTTACACATTTTGGTAGTTCTTTACCTACTCACTTCAATATAGCCTTGTCAGAATGTACCAGAACAGTGCACGGTACCATGTTTCCAGGAATATATTCCCACACACGTGAGGCACATGGGGGGAATTGGCATGACATGCCCCCAAACTAGGATAGAAGCTGGAATGGAGTGGAGTACACAGCACATTCACATTTCCTGCAATAGTATTTTTTTAAGATTTTCTAGGAATTTCTCATGATAATATTGGTAAAAGAGGTTTGTTAAATACTTTTTAATAGATCACACTGCATTTGAAGAACTTGATTTGGTTTTGTTTGCATATATTATAATGTATTCCTATGTTAAAGCCATAAGTATATTCTTTAACATTGGGAACAGGGCATATACATACACTTTTATTCAACAAAACAACGGACTCTCCTTATAGACTTCTCTTTCTCATTATGGCAGGTTAGGGGAGGGCAGAATAGAGAAAGTATTGTTCTGAAAGAGAAGGAAAAAGGAAAGAAAACTAGCAACATGACAAAGAGAGAGACAAAGGCAGAGGGAAGGCGGTCATAGGAAGAACAGGAAGTAGACAGACTCTTTTTTGATGTTTCTGATTGGTTTCAGTATTCAGGGTTTATTGCCCCTCGTGTAAATTGTTCAGTTAGTAGAAAAGCATGTGTGGAAGATAGAGCCTGTCTGAATTTGGACAAAATGAAGAATTTTTCTTTCTGAAAGGTTCAACAGTATATCGATGGTTCAGTCAGCTTTCTGCACTAGCCAAAGACAGGCTCACTTCTCTGACGTGTGTGCAATAAATAGAACATGCATTGAGCGTTTAATCAGCTGGGCAACACATTTAGGAAGAGCTTATGTCTGTCCGGTGTTTCCTTCAGTGAAACCATATGTAGTTTCTGCTTGATAAGACATTGGCTAATATGACAACAGTATGATGTCACCACATTTTATTTTATATGATTGGTATCTGTTTAGTTCTTATATGGCATTCTGTTTTGAATTTGATACTGATTTCAGAGTTCAGGTAAGCACCTTATAGCATCAAACGGAGGAGTGGAATAAGTATCTACTTCTTAAATAAGTTAATTTTCATTCACCCTGCTAATGTATTTTTCACGTGTGTTTGTTGTATATGTATTCTTTGTGTGTACCTTTAGGTTGTATCTACATGAGTGGGCAAGGTTGGGCAAGGTTAGGGGCCCCATCTCTGTAAGGCTCACAACTCAGAACCTATATGTATCTTTGTATGATCACAGTCATGACGTTGGTTTCAAAATGGGATAAAAACATGATCAGTTATTGTTATTTTTTAATTGCACTAGCTTCACACAAGCTCCCTCCCTGCCCTTGCATTTCATAATTTTTACTTGAGGCAGATAATCCTACTCCTTGGTTAAATCTTTAAGATTCTCTTTGCTTTTTCTTTTTTTAATTGTATCAAAGAGATACCAACTATATGATAGTTTTGCTATATATTTTCATTAACTCGAATATTTGACTTTGATATCCTTTTTTGTTTTATGTTTAAAAGAGTTGGTATTTCTTTATTACAAAGAACTGCAAAAGGGGATATTGCCTTACCTTACAAAATAAGATTTAGGTTTGATTTACAACCAACACACACACACACAAAATTCTGTGAGTATTTTATAATAGCAATAGATTCCCAAGAGAAATGGTCAAAAACTATCTGTATATATTCAGAAGGTGCTCATCTCTTCAGGATTGTTCAGATCACAGTTTTTTTTTGTTTGTTTGTTTTTTTGTTTTTTTTTTAAAGGATTGATCCTTGCTTTGAAATGTTAATTAGACTTTAGTTCTAAGAACTTAACACAATAATGGCTCTTACTTCCCTTGGTTCAAAATCAATAATTTTATCATCACGAAGTATTTGATAAAAACACATTCTTGTTTTGTTTTGTTTTGTTTGTTTTGTTTTACACATGAGTTAGAAAGTTGCATGGCTTGTAAGTACTGAAAGTTCTATTAACTACAAACATGTCCTCTTTCCAAAGTGTCTTACTCAGCATTCAGTAATTTTCCAAAACAGTGTTGTCCTATATTTGAAGACTATAGAACAAATCATGTCATTTTTCTTCCTATGCAGTTGGAGAATTTGATGCTGGATAAAGATGGCCACATAAAAATTACAGATTTTGGACTTTGCAAAGAAGGGATCACAGACGCGGCCACCATGAAGACGTTCTGTGGCACACCAGAATACCTGGCACCAGAGGTAGGCTTGGCTCCTTCCGGTCACAGGAGGAGTAACATTGACATCACGCTTTGCAAAGTATACTATTTCAGCATTTCAAAAAACTCACTGCCTCCTACTTTTACATGGATTTCAGCGTGAATCAAATCTATTTTGCTCCCACATATTTAATGTGGTCTCATAGGGCAAGAATATATAGACACTAAATTTTATACACTTTGTGGGCACAAAAGTACTAACTACAATATAGTAAGTCAGTTTTTATTTCTTGGTCATACAGATTTTATTTCTTGAGTGTGTTCATTTCATTTTATTTATTAAAATAGGATAATTGAATGACTTCAGCAAGAATGTTTTACAGTTTTAAAAACCATTTGGATTTTCCTTAGGCATGAAGAACTAATGATAATTTGGGTTTGTAGTATTGTGGGTTTTTCATCCTTAATTATTGGGGAGTATTTCATTGGGCGAGTTAATGAAATGACAGTAGCCATTTGAAATTCATACCAAAGCAAGCTCTAACCAGTGATTGCTCATGCTGAGGGTTCCACAGTAATTCACTTATTTGATTATTCAACAAATATATGAGGGCTGTCCAGAAAGTATCCAGCCATGTAATATGAAAAATGGAGGCATTTGTGGCTGGATTTTTTCTGGACGGTCTTGTATCTTCTGTGTCTACTAGGCATTGAGTATTTTTCTGGGTGATGTGGTTACAGAAACAAGACGTAGAGGACACTGCTCTCAGGGCACGTACTCCTGGTGGAGGGAGACAGAATTAAAATAAATGACATAATGTTCTGCAGTGACTAAGTGTTCCAGTTCCCGTTGCTGTATGAGAAACCACTCCAAAACCTAATGGTGAATGATAACCATTTTATGTGGTCATGGATTCTGAGTCAGGAATGCAGGCAGGGGACAACAGGAATGGCTTATCTCTGCTCCACAGCGTGTGGGGTCTCAGCCCGAATGCCTTAGAGCAGGGCGTGCCCTGTGGCTGGGGTCCTGAGCCCTGCGGCCTCTTCTCTGACGTGCCTGACGGGATGCCGCCAGCTGGTACCTGACAGGGCTGTTCACGGGAGCAGCGTGTGGCCTTAGCCTCTCCCTGGGACCCGGACTGTCCCGAACTCACGGCTGAGGGCAGTCACACGTCTTTGCCATTGGGTTCTAAGGGTGAATGTCCTAGGGAACTGGTGAGGAGCTGCTTCCTTTTTCTTTCTTTTCACCTAGTGAACCATCAAGACATGTTTTATTCATTTCTGAAGTTTTCTTTTCATAGCGTATTTTTTATTTTATTGGAGTATGAGTCACATACTGTAAAAGTCAGCCTTCGAAAGTGCACAGTAGTGGTTTTGGTATATTCACAAAGTTGTGCAGCCATCACCATCTCTGTCCAGAATATTTTATCACTCCATCAAAGAAACCCCATAGTCATTGGCTCCCCATTCTCCCCTTCCCCTGAGGAGTTCTAATGTACTCGCTGTCTTTATGGATGTGCCTGTTCTGGACATTTCCTCTAAATGGAACCATGCAAGATGTGGCCTATTGTGTCTGGCTTATTTCACTGACACTAAGGTTGACAAGGCTCATCCACATTGTGGCATATCAGCATGTCTTTCCTTTTAATGGCCGAATAATATTCCATTGTATGGATATACCACCTTTTGTTTATCCAGTTAACAGTTGATGGACGTTTGGGTTGCTTCTAATGTTGGGCTCTAATACTGCGATGAACATTTGTGTATGCCTCTCTTTGTCGGCCTAACCACACAACATCATTCTGTCCTGTTTTACGGGTTAAGCAGTCCTAAGCCCCCACAGATGCGGGGTAGCGACGTGGACCCCACGTCTCTGTTGTAGAACAGCGTGTGAGACTGAAGATACAGCTGCAGCCATCTTTGGCACGTGTAGTCTGCTCTGGACAAGGCTGTTCAGTGACGTTTGACCAGAGACCTGAACGCTAGGAAGGAGGCAGGTGTTGGAAAAATCGAGGGGCAGTGCTTTCCAAATACGGGGAGCAGCCGTTGTGAAGGCCCTGAGGCGGAAACAAGCGGTTCTTCCTTGAGACTCTAAGGTTAGTGTGGCCAGAGTCAAACAGGGAGGCGTCCGTCTTTGATGACGAAGATTACTGTTTCTGGAACATCTTCTGTGTGCCACATGTTTTATAAATGTATCGAATGTTCAGACTAACCTTTTGTGATAGCAAACCTGGTGTTTTTAAAGGTGAGGGAACTGAGGATCAGAATTTTTTTTATGCAATCTGTACACAGCTAGGAGGTAAAGGAGATAGAATCACAATTCTGAGTAGGTTCATCTTACAAAGTCCACTTGTACTTTTTCACCAAATACATCATGGCCCAAAACCACAATTTCAAGGCCACTAACAGATATAAATAATTGTCATTTTTAAAAATAAATGCTTTGTAAATGCTTGACAGGAAAAGGTAATCAAAAGAAACTAGCGAGTAGGAATACACCCATAATGATCCTTGCATTCCTTTTACATGTAGTAACTCATGCCAGCTCGTGATAATAGTCCTGTTCAAGTAGGGGTTAAATTTACATTTCAAGGGTGCTGAGTAAATAAGTGCTAATAATTCAAAGTACAGTAAATTTCCAAATAGTATTTTGAGGGCTGCCAAAATATCATTTTCTTGGTTACAAAATCTGGACTTCAAAATTGTCCATTTTTGTGGCTGAATTAGGTAGAATTTTAGAAACAGTTTCTTGTTTATCTAAATACAAGATCATATTTTCTATGATAGGATTGTTTTTGTGAGTGTTGTGAAAAACAAATTCTGTTTCTCTGAAGTTTAATTACCCCTGCTATACATTTGCCATAGATGATGTTATTCCATATTGAGAATAACAAAATTAGTTGTGTCACAATTAGGGGAAATTATTTCTGAAGAAGATGAGTACATCTCATTTTAGAAGCAGATGATCTCCTAAGAAACAAAGATATTGTTCTATATGCAAATGTCATCAACTGAAGAACAAAACCAAAGAATTTCATTCAAGAAGGGCCTAATTGTTTCTAAATGGAAAGTTTGCAATTCACAAGAAATTATCAATTTCTTTTTAAAGACAAGTAAGAAAACATTTGTGTGTGTGTGTGTGCATATACAAGATGTTATTGTAAATATCGCAGAAATCTGGTCTTTAAAAGTAGTTTATGTACCCATGGCTGATACATGCTGAGTCATAATTAAAATATTGATACCTCATTTTTATAGGGAGAGTGATCATCGTGGTAGTTACTGTTTGTAGATGACAAATCTTGAAACAACTAACTTCTCACATGATTTTAATCCTTATGTTTTTTTGTAGATGAATAAATTTTATTGTAAAGAGGCTAGACAACTTATCCCCAAACATGTACATAATAAGTAGCAAAATTAAGACCCAAACTGAGTTCTCATTACAAGTGTACTAGGTATTCTATTGTACCTCCTTACTTCTCCTTGAAAGTTCAACAAAGGCAGACTAAAAGCATAAATATGGAGAGAAGGTTTTCCAAAATCCTTACATTTTAAGTACTTACATCAAACACTGCATGTTGGTTAAAGTCAGGGTAACTTTGAATTTATGTACTCTTACTTTTAAAAACAAGGATTTAAGTCTTTTTTCTGGTCTCTGATATGGACCATTTCACTAAAGAACATTGATTCATTCATTAAGGAAGTATCTAGTGATGGTATGTAAGTAGTTGTTATCAGACCTCTGAGTACTGCTTTCCTGGTGAATGAATGGATCACCATCAGCATTCTTCCCCACCCGCCTCCTGTGGAAGGTTTCTTTACGTGTCATGAAGGGGTCTCTTTGCAGTTTCTGCTTCTAGAAGCAATCTTCCTTTACCTCTTAATTGTTTTGATCTGATAGAAATGCTTTGCTGTATAAAGATAGGCAGAGGGTGAACACAATGCAATATACTTGTATAGATAAAGTATTACAGAATTGTACACCTGAAACCTATGTCATTTTACCAACCAGTGTTGCCCCAATAAATTTAATTTAAAAAAAGATAAATGAAGGGTATTTAAAAGATGCTTCCAAAAGACTGTTAGAAATCAAATCAGTTCAAAACCAATTTAACTGTCCTATATGTTAGATTCATAGCTGATTTTTAAATGAACTTAAGTTTTAAATGAACATAAATTTCTTTTTGTGGCAAAGATCACCAGAAAAGATAATTGCTATAGTAAAAAAGTGCCATTTGTTAAAAAACGAATTTTTTAAAATATTTGTTCTCTTACCTCTTTTGATGAAGAATTCTAGATCTTTAGTGTTAAAAGGGAAAAAAACGCCATGTATTTTTTTAAGAGGTTACAGAAATACCGTCCTAGCAGGCATATAAACTGTGCATTTAATGTGCTACAGCTCTAAAAATACATTACTATATGCAGTTTTAAACAAATGTGTCGTTGCTCTTACTAACATTAGAAGGAAATAAACTTGACCTGCCAATACATTACGGACCGTTAGATCCCTTGAGAAGATTTTGTTTTTGTAATCTATATTTTCACACCTAGAAATTATAAAAGAAATTAGAAATCACATATAAAATCTTACTGTTAAATTTTATTTGATTTGGCTCTCATTGAATCCAAACCATTTTATGCAGTGCTAATTATTTAGTCTCAGCTTTGCTCTTGAGTTAGCAGTACCTGATCAACTTTCCAACTGTAAAACAGTTTGAAAATCAAATGTAGCTTACATGCAAGACCCAACAAAATTAAAAGTGTTAAGTACGTTTTGGCAGTTCACTTTTATTACGCCCAGTCCTCAAATGTACCAGCAGATAATCATCTGAATGTTAGTTATTTTTCACATGCTTATGTGATCACACAAAAAGTACATGCTAAAAAGAAGCAGATGGTGACAGATGGGGAAGGTTGAACAAGGTGGTTTTGGAAACCTAGAGAAAGGCACTTCTGTAATCGTGTAAAATAAAAATTATTCGATAATCAAGTTAGAACTAACAAAAAGATTACAGAAATGTTTTGAAGGTTGGAAAATACAGAGTATCTCGTTGTGGTTGCTATTCAGAGAAAAAAACGTAATACTTTTGTTTCATAAAAGTATAAAATTTATTTTTTTAGTGGCTGAAAATGTGGTTTTGATGCATTCTTAGTTTTTAGAACCTCATTTTTAGAAAACATTCACTTGCTGTCATTCAGTTTTCTTTTGAAACTTAGTATCTTTAATGTCTTTTATATAATACATATTTTGGAAATATCTGAAGTAGACCAGAGTATTTTGATAACCATTTTGATACACAGGTTTGCTCCAAGTCATTATGATGCTATCTAGATAGTGGCACAAATGGAAATTAAATCCTTCGTAAATTTAAAACCAAAGTTATATATACATTAATTTCTTGAGAATGAGTTGAGAGAATCATACGATTTAAGGATAAAGGTACTTGCTAGCATGGAGTGGTGTGGGTGGGGAGGTTGTTAAAATCTAGCTTAATTTAAATATATTAAGTGGAATCTTACTTATTTATTTTAACAAAGAATAAAAGTAAAAGATGCCATGTATGGGATCTGTCGGTTTTCTCTTTAGGAGATCTTAAAAGAAATGAATGAGGCCAAAGTTACATGTGTTTGCACATTTAACCTGTAGGTAACAATAGTAGCACCCAGTTACATTTTGCTTTGCCCATGGACAAAAGTCTAGTGTTTCTACCAAATTGTGAAAATAAGTCTTTAAACTTGCAAGCTTTTTGTAAAAATAAAAAGTTGTTTTAATAGCCTTTCCAAAACTGTGTGCATCCCTGATATTTTATTTAATTATTAGTAATTCATGAAACACCTGTCCACTTAAGGTATTTTTGAAAGCCTTCATCTTTGGTGATGGCTTTGAAAAGGTCTTGTCACCAGTGTTAAGGGGGAAATTAAGTAAAGGATCACGATGATTAGTTTGGGTAGAAGTTGTATGCTTTATAGTTGGAATTCAATTTAAGAACTTCTATCATTATGTATTGACTTAATACTTATACTGTTTCTGGATAATATTAAAAACCATCCCATTTTGTCCCCAAACTGGACATTTTAAAAACATGAACTTGATATTTTGGGGTTCAGTGTTAACGTATGTCAGTGTTTGTAACTAACTAGTGGCTTTTACTTGCCTGGAAGTCTGTCAATTCTTGTAGTAACTACTTTTCACCTATAGTTTTCTGCAATGTTATGGGGTTTTGTGGCTTTAATAGTCAGAATATTTGCATTCAGTTTTTGGAATGAGTCTAGTTTAAGCACAGAGTTTAATTTTAAATTCTGTGAAGCATGAGGACGTAGCAGAACTAACCCTAACTGATGACACTAGTGACAGCTGTCTAGTGTTTTACCGATTGTGCCATAGGGACACGAAAGATTGGTTTTTGTAGTGTTTTCCAGTGGCTATTTTTACTTGGGTTACAAAGACCCAGTTTCTTGGAATCCCATAATGTCTGTTGCTTCAAGATAACAAGGAAGTATAGAAGTCTCTGGGAGGACATGAGTGAGTACGATTTAGTCGCCTGTACCCACTTAGCCTTTCTCCTGTTCGGGAGCGTCGCCTGGTCCAGCCACAGATTTTGAAAGCACGGTGTTAGCTGTCTCCAAGGACTGTGTGTGAGTGCTAGGAGATAGCCATAAGCTCACGGCATTCTGACTCACAGCGACTGGCAGCTACAGTTTTAGTCTCTTAAGAATTATTAGAGCAGTTGGGAATATATATTTACGAAGAAAACACCAAGAACCCATGGAATCCGTAATGCTTGTGAAATAAATACTTCTCCTGAAGCTGTAATACATTTTAGAATCGCAATTAGAAGACTTGTAGGTCTTTTTGTAAGCAAATGCCTGTGATGTGAAAACCATATAAAGGATCTTCATAAATGATAAAGTATATAATAAGTATATGTTTATATATAAAACACATATGGCAGTTACCTGAAATACAAGGTTACCGGAAAAAAAGTTTTTTTTGAATTAATGGTGAATTGGTTCATCCATGTTCGCAGTTTACTTTCGCAGCATAGGTGTGCAGACAGTTTATTTAGATGTTTAATTTCTCCCCATCTGTTCTGTCAGGATTATTGATTGAGCAGTAAGCCACTCTAGGGCATACGTAACCCCTTTCCGATCACTTGCCCTGGGTGCATTGTGGGGCCTTGGCGAGCAAGCTGAGAGGTGTTTCTTCAACCTTCCAGTAAATCCTGATTGGTAAAAAAATTGGAATATGTTTACCAAATAAATATTTATATTGGTAATTGATAGCATCATTTTTAAATATATGGTTTATTATTTAATGTCATTCTTTTAAGTTAGTAACCATTCAGGAGCTATTTATGGTGATTTTTTATTTTTTTTAACTCACCTGGTGGTTTCATGAATGAAAGTGTCTGCATCAGATGTTACCAAATATTAATCAAACATTACCAGAATATTTCATAGTAATTGGTACCTGCTGTGACCTCCTTGAGTCATAGGTTTTATTATATCAGAAAGTGAAGCAATCTCTGACTCCTCGTGGAAAAAAACAGAAACTGTGCCATGTTTCCTAGAGCTTGTGCACTGTATGGGTATTGCTCTGACGTGACCCATCATCATTTTTTAACATTTACATTTTTTTTTTAGTGTTCCAGATCCTCTCTTGTACTTTATCTCTAACTGGGCATCTATGTTAAATGTAGTTGTAAAATAAAGCTACATCTGTGGTTACAGAGAACAATAGGGATAGAAAGAAGTACCAAATGTCTATATCCATATTTAAACCTTGAGTTTCGTTTAATGTCAGTAACATTTATTTTATGGCCAAAGAGACACCTCCTTTATATTAATTCTTTAAGATAAGTCTCAGTGGATTATTTCTCTAGAAGCAGATTTTGATCTGCTTATATACAAATTATACGATAAATTGCATTGTAATGGAGTTGAAATGTACACTACCATTGTCGTACCTCCGCATTAGCATTTATTATGTTTTGGATCAGCCCTCATAATAACATGAAGCAAATTAGCCTTTTTGCTAGGGAAAAAAAAATCATCAAAGGTAGCCAGAAGGAATTGCAGCTCTTAGGTTAAAGAAATTTCATATGTTATATAATTTTGACAAAAGAAGTGCTTTGAGTAGAGGAGAAAATGATCTTCCAGAAATAATATATAAGAAGCTGTGGATTTTAAATTTTACTCGGGAATGCCTAGAGTATTTCAAAGTACTGTGTTTTGAAATAATTTATATTTAAGGAGAGAGAAGGATATTATATGAATAATGGTAACATGTTTTATATTATTATGCAGATGTAGAATGTAACCATTGCTTTCATTTCTTGTGTATTTCATCTTCCAGCTGTTTGAAGGTAGGAGTTGAAGAGAAATCTTTCTTTTCAATTGATAGCAAAGACTCTAGATAAAGAAGGCTGAACTGCGTTGTTAGGGTGTTTTTTCCTCAACATTGCTCAAGTTCACATGTCAAAAGATAGAACATTACATCAGACCTGTTCAGTACAAAGTGATACAGCAAGCAGTTCTTTTTGTGCACTGCATCTATGTATCAGTTACAGTACGTTATGTTCAGAAGCAAAACCCCTTAGTGTGAGAATTGGTGTTCATTTGACAAAGCTAAGTAAAATATTTTATTTTATCAAACAGATTTTTTTACAATGCAGTTTCATTTTTCTGATGCTTATTTCTCTTCAAAAATAATCCCCCCCCCAGCCTTTTTTTATGTACCCACTTTCCCTCTGGCTGCAAACCAGGTATTTAAACAAAAATAAAGGATTGCCAGTTTTGCCAGCTGGGGACGAGAACCCGGCTGGTGAAATGTGGGTTCAGGAGGCAGTTAATCCCGCTTTTATGCTTTTTATGGTTTTATGAAAAAAAGAAAAAAGAGGTTAAAAACCACATTTGGCTCTTTTTTTGTGGGAGCCACTGTTTCATTGGTGTTATAGGAATGCAGTGAGAAGTTACATAGATTTAAAATGTTTTCTTATAAGATAAAAAAAAATCCCACATCTAGTAGATAAAGTCCCCCAAACAGCACATTTACTGATTGGACATGAGATACAGCCTTGAATAATCAAAAGTGACTGGTATTTAAAAATTATCTATGCAGCAGTTTCTTTCACCTTAGTACACAAGTAGAATTCCTCTGCTGCTGTGGGTTATTTCATATTTTCTGTATGTCCTTACATTGCTCATCTCAAACAAACGGACATTTGAAATACTTTTGTTTAAAGAGGGAAACAAGAATTTGTTGTTTGTGTTGGCCAAAAACATTTTGCTTAGTTTGTGATTTACAAAATAATTTTGGAAAAACATAGGAACTGGATTGTGTACCCAGCTTGTCAGTGCAATTCCTCATCTCCTTTAGCCACAAGACAATGATACAGTTGAATTTAAAATCTTTTCATAGCATTTGACAGCACTACTAAAAAGCTCTTTAAGTAACATAGTTTTTTCTTGCAAGTGTATGCTCCATCTTTAAATACCTTGTCTACCAATGGGCCTTAGCTTTCAAAAAATATCATGTACAATTTTATGAAATTGAATTGTTGGTAAATTTTAAATAAAAGTCACAGAGTTGTCATCTTCAACTGTGTATTTACTTATTTCAAACTAAGAAAGTTTGGAACATGAGTACTACTTTGTCTTGTATCAAATTCTCTCACGTCATCAGTTGTAAGATTTTTTTTTAAATGATAAATTCATGTGTATGGTTTTCTTGATCTGTTTATCCCAAAGCTAAGAGGATCAGAAAAAATAAGGTTTAAGATGATTCAAATACAGTAACTTAAAATAGAATATTAAAAGTTTTAAATAAATGAAGAGGATTCCATTGGATGAGAAATCTAATAAAAAGGTAGAGTCACAAATGGCCAGTTACCATGTTCTGATTTGAACAGGTTGCTCTAACATAACCTGATGCTTTCATATAGTTTCTTATTAAATTTATTTTACATGTCATGTATTTTGGCAAACAGATTTAAGGAGGTACACCTGACAGGTATTGAATCCTTGATTTTTGTTGTTTGTGTTTAACAGAAATTACTGTGAAGTACTAAAGCTTTGGACCCCAAAGTTTATTACACCCCAGATAATAAATCTTCATATTTGCTTTGTTGACTAAATGTTTTCTAAGGGAGTTTAAACATCCAGAATTTTTCAAATTTATTTTTATGGTGGTCATGCCCTGTACTTGACACTGTGTGTGTTTCTGTCTTTCACTCTTTGATTTGTGTTACTTAGTTCTTAATGCAGGGATGTGTAAGGCACGTAATATGCTCTATAATCAATGTATCTCAGCTCTGAGTTACTACTTACAGTCTCCATTAGTGAACCAGAATGAAAAATTAAGTAGTCCTAAGAGAAAATACGCAAATAGGCTAACAGTTTTCATTTGATCCTTAGTGCACTCACATATACTCATTTACTTGGAATTGGTTGTATGACCTAACTTCTTTTTTTATACACTGACCATTTCTGGATATATATTGAAAAATTTCAAATAATATTTGGTATGATTTGTATCTTTTGTAGGCTGCTTCATAGTTTAAATGTCAAGATCTAAAAATAGCCTGCCTAGGCTTTGAACGTTAGGATTTATTTTTATGTAAAAATTTTGTGTTCTAAACAATGCAATGAAATGAGTAATAATTCATCTTTTCCCTGGTTTCACTTTTAGGTGTTAGAAGATAATGACTATGGCCGAGCCGTGGACTGGTGGGGCCTCGGGGTTGTCATGTACGAAATGATGTGTGGGAGGTTGCCTTTTTACAACCAAGACCACGAGAAACTTTTTGAACTAATACTAATGGAAGACATTAAATTTCCTCGAACACTCTCTTCAGATGCAAAATCGTTGCTTTCAGGGCTCTTGATAAAGGATCCAAATAAACGGTGAGCCACAGAGATGAATGCGGTTAGAAATTGTGATATGGAAATTAATTCAAATATATATAACCAATTCCAAGAAGCAGTGTATTTGGTGTAGACATCTTCCCACTGACATACCAGCTTATTTTTAACTGCATAATATGGAACATTTAAAAAAATTTCCTCAACTATTTCTCACTTGGAAATTTTATGCAGATTTTACCAAATAAGGATCTTGAGAGTTTTATTATCCATATTATGAGTGAACTTTCTTAATTGCCTGGTGCTTGCTATTATGGGAATAAAAGGGTCCCTTTTTCTCTTTTCAGTCTCTGGGCCATTGTATTTCTGCTAGTAAGCATTATAAAAGGGTAGACCTGACTCTGTTCGCTCCTCCCAACCCAACCCATGTCAACGTACAAGGTCGGACAGTTAATTTCTCTAACTCATCCTAGAAAAAGTGCTCCACACCTCACTGCTGAATACCACTACGGTCACCTTCAAAATACGCCCCCTGGGAAGCTCTGCATGGATGCCAGTGCCTAGTTCCCCCTTTAAAGCACTTTTGGAAAACTCTTTCTCTGGAATGGCCATCAGAGCTGTCATTGTACCTGTACCGAGCTGCCAGCATAAGCTCATGGTGGCAGGTTCACAAACTTAATTGTCAGATTTTTGGGTCCAATGATATCTCTGATGGCCATTCTAGAAAAAGAGTTCTAAAATTGCTTTGAAGGGTGGACTAGGCGCTGGCATTGATGCATAGCTTCCCAAGGGGAGTGCTTCGAAGGTGACTTTAGTGATGACTCAGCAGTGAGGTTTGTAGTACTTTTTCTAGGATGGTTCGCAAACTTAATTGTCCCATCTTGTATTTAACTACTTTTTTTGCTTGTTATATGAAGATATTCTTTTCCAGGTGTGGCTGAAAGGATTGATGGAAAAAGTAATCTTTATACACTTTCTATTTCTGTTTTGGTGGCTATAGCTGTGACCTGGAGAATCCTATAGCCCTTAGCTTAATGAGCTATATAGTATTGTGTGTGTGTGTGTGTGTGTGTGTGTGTGTTCATTTACTCACACATTTTATTTATGCCATGTATGAAATGATTATTAATTATAATGTCCCTTAATATGTGTATCTGGTATCTGTCCTTCCATCTAGGTAAATATGAATGTTAATATTTTTCTGAAAATCTCTTAGATCTGAAGCATCCTGAGGATTGACCATTTTATATATTGGTGACTCTTTCATAACACCTCACATAGTGGGGTTTTTTTTTTTACAATATTCTGTTTATGGTTGACAATCAATATATATTTGTTGATAGACTGAATTAATGAGTGCAGGAATAAATGAATACCACATGTGTGCTTTGTCTACCTTTGAGGTGGTTGCCATTACATGCTGCCAGCTTTTAAATGTATGATGTTACTTTCTGCAGCAATAAGCAAACATAACAAGAGGTACCACCTTTCCTGCTTTGTGAAGAACCATTCAGAAAGGTGCTTCAGAATTCTAGTAACTGAGATTGTACATTTGTAAAGTGATTTTTTTTTAAATTGAGGGCGTTTTCATATCATCTCCATTGCTTTTTCAGTAACTTGTAGAGTAGGCAGGGTAGATATTATTCTCGTTTCCATTTTCTTGAGAAAACAGAGGTCCAGAGAGGCTTGAGTGATTTAGCCCAGGTCTCACGGAAAACTCATGTGTAGACCAAGAACAGAAATCAAATTTCTTGGCGCCTATTTGATATTTCTTATATATCTTATTTACAATGCATTAATTTCTCAGTTCAGGTTTTGAAATGTGTTCCATTTAATGTGATGATTTCACAGTTAGTGTAACTGGTAGCATTGGTGATAGGTAATCTTTAAAGGGAGCTAAGATTTCCATTTTATCTGTTAATGCTTGATTTTGGGATCTAGTATTTGGCTTGAGTTTCAAGGGCAGTGAATTTTTATTTTATCCTTTTCTGGCTCCTCCAGATAACTTTGACACCCCTTTTCTTTGTGCCCCCCTCTCTAAGTGGCTGATTTTCATGTTTGTGTTCCATTCATATTTTGTCATCCCTTTCCCCTCCCCCCAATGGATAGCACATAGTAGGTACTTAATCATTGTTCAATAAATGTGAGGTAGATTGGGAATGTTAATGGCCTGGTATGTAGGACAACTCTTAACATTTTGTGCACCCGCAGATTGATATTGCTTAAACAGAAAATGTGGTATTTTCAATTATCTGCTATTTTCTTTCATAGTAGATGTGTCAAGCCCTTCTACCACTGCATTAAAATTTTGGCAATACAAGGATGAACAGAATCATCTCTGCTCTAGATGTTCATGGAATAGTGTAGGGCACAAAACATACATTCACAGATGCCCAGGTTAGACTGCATACAAATTGCTATTGAAATTATTGGCTCCATCTACTCAGAGGGATTGGAAGACTTGAGCTGGCGCATAAAAGAAGTTGGAATTTGCATTGGCATTTGTGCAGAGAACGTTACATGTAAAGAACAGCTAGAATGGCATTGAACATGGCATTTGAGAAGTTCAGTGACTGGAGTGTAGAGTATGCCTTAGGTAACATTGGGAGATGAAGCTGATGTGTGTTAGATTGTAAGGACCTTTTGTTTCTTAGAAAATATTTCATCTTTATTCAGAAGGGGATGAGATGCCACTGAATTATGAAAAGTAAGGGATGGATTATCAGATTTGTGCTTTGAAAAGGTAAGTCTGGCTGCTTTGTCATGGGTAGATTAGAGCAGTGAAGGACCTGGGGCAGGTGTGTATGGAGTTGTCCACATAGGAGACGGGGTCCTTCCTGAAGTGGTGACAACAGAATGACAAATAGGACTTTGTGAATGTTTAAGTGGAAGTGGAAGGAGCCAGGGATGTCTCAGGTTGCCAGCCTGGGTGACTAGTTTGGGGGGTGGGGTAGTGTTAATAGGCAGGAAGTAGAGGTGAAGAAGAGGCTTGATGGGATTGAAGCTGATAGGAGCTCTGGCTAAACCAAGTCTGAGGTGTCTGTTGAAAACCTAGATGGAGAAGTCACGCAGGCCGGCGAAAACAGTACTAGCGCATCATGGAGAGGAGCACGGTGACCCAACGCCTGGGTTAGGGGTCCACGGCCACCCGTGGAGCAGTGGAGAAAACAGTGTGCAGAGAAGAGGGCGCAGGACAGAATCCTGGGGACCCTGAAAAGTTTTGGAAACATCATCAAAGGTAGCATTAGCATCCATCTCCGTATTACTCCCATTCAGCCATTTAACTGCCTGCATTTTTCTGATTCTCCTTACCCAATGGCTGTCAGTTCCATCAAATGGTCAACTGTCATTTTGCTTTTATTTCATATTCTCCATTCCTTTACGATCATTTTGTTAGTATTGCCTTCTCCTCCTCTGCAGAGTTTATAGGAAATGCACGACCTTATGTTGCATTCAGTAACACAGGGAAAATAGGAATTCCGATATTATTTCTAATAATGAAGAGTTCGTAGTGGCTGAGGATTCAGTTTGACCTTCTGGTATTGGAGTTTGCTGTTCTTAAACGTGAACATCTTAGTGGAAACCATACTTTGATATTACTTTGAAATCTTCAGTTGTGGATTCAGGAGCCATTGACATTGACATTTGACGTTTCACACTCTGAGAAAGCTTGTGTGAAGGGCTCTCTCCCAGCTTCTAAAATGGCAGTCTAAAATTGTATTCTTAGACTTTGCACAGCATTCATGGCTGGTACGTTAGTTTTATGTGTACGTGACAAATACACTTTCCGTGCCAGCTGTGTCCAGAGCTGAGCTACTGCCAGAGTACTGAGGGGTGACACGCATGAAGAGGTGGAGCTGGCCACGGGCCTTTACTTTACAGAGCGATTGTAGTCCTCTACCCCGGCTCTTACCTGCCTCACCCTCCGTCTCACACATGATTCAAAATGAAAACAGTATTGAAATCAGCAGCGACAGAAGCGTGAGAAAACACAATGAACTTCTGATTTTTCCCATGCAGACTACTTGGATGCGTACTTTGAAGTGTTAAATTCTTCTCAGAATCATGTGTTTTGATGTTTCTGCTTTTCTGGCTCCTTAAGCACAAGCTTTTTGGGTAATCCAGTACTGATCCCTATTCTCAAAAGAATTTGGAATCTACTGGGGGGAGAGCCGTACCCAACTTGAAATAGAATGAACCAGAATGAGGCCAGGCTGGAGGGCTGAGCGCTGACTGAATACACAGTGACCAGTCTGAAGGTCCCGTATCGGGTATGGTTCATTCTACATGGATCTGGGAATAGGAGGCCTAGATTGCATGAACCACCGATCACCACAGAAAGTCTTCAGATTTCAGTGGATTGTTATAACTTTCCCCTCTGACAGTGTGTCAGAGGATCTTGGATTCTTCTGTCATATACTTCTTAAACCTATTATAATAACACCCAGAATTCATTAGAGGAATATAATCGTTAGTTTCCTACAACCCATTTGTTTTTCTTCCTACCCCGTGATGTGTGGGAGTTGGCACGTACCAGCTCATAGGAGCCGGTTGTTAAATGTCAAGAATTGGGTGAGCTGGCTGTTTAATGTCGTCATTATTAAAAATTAAGTTGTATAACTATATACGTTAAATCAAAATACTAAAAATCAAAGGTAATAAATACTCAAAACCCATCACTCCTTAATAATTTCATTATGTTTTATTATTATCTGTGCTCTTGGGGTTACTTGTGTCCGTCGTATCTGTATAGAAACACTGAGTAGTGGTTGGCTGCCCCACATCTCCACCCACTTCCGTGTTGAGTGACATCAGGTTGGTGACTTGGAATTGGCCATGGTGGGAGTATTTACCTCACGAGAATTGGCCAACACTGTAAATCAGAGCTTGATAGATTTTTTTTTTTTATTGTTTAGACTTAAGAAAGTGATAGATAGAATATTCATAATACAGATTAAATCCTAAAGGTTGTTGTGTCTGTATCCATTACCTTCTGCCTGGCATCAAAAATGAGGAAATCATCTTCTGCTGTTCCCCAGCTATTAACCATTCAGCACAGAAGTCACTCCCATAACTGACAAACAGGTGACATTCTGCCATGTGTCTCTATTGTATCACATTTATCTCGGTCTTTACCACAAACAAAAATATCAGCCAGTGTTCACGTTGGAACTAACCGTAAGTCAGTGTGTGGCTTTGAAGTTGAGCCTAAAGTAGCAAAAGTTCTCTGTGAGCACCAGTTGGTTCATTCACAATAAAAAACATTGCATATTTGTATCATTCTTTGTAAATGTTGTGCTTCACGCTCTTTGTATTAGTGCACGTCTTAACAAGCGCCTGTATAATAGGCGTATTGTGTGTGTGTCATTTCCCCCAGAGACCGGGTAAGCGTTTTCCAGAGCTTTCCTAACCAAGAACAAGACCAAACAAAGCATGCGATAGCAAATTCAGATTTA